>JAQGAE010002122.1:0-19188 GCA_034696685.1 Julus scandinavius | reverse complement strand
AGCCATTATGGATGTCCATTAATGATGGTATTTTTCAATTTTTGGACTTTTTTGTTTAATTAAGTTTTAAAGGTCAGTGAAAGGAGAATAAAACACCAGAAGAAATGTGTCCCCAGTTCAAAACCTCAGGAAAGTCGGGAATGATACCTAACTTTGTGTTAAACACCAATTTTATGCTGGAATTCTGGAAACATTTCGTGAATTGGTAGCGAGGTGGGTGCTCGGAAATTTTCATTTGCTTGTTCCAAAAACTGTCTGGACACCCTACTTTAGAAAACAAAATTAAGGACGTCCTTGAGAGGGGAGGGGGTTGGGCTAATATGGACACCATGTGGACAGGGGTTATGGAGTGGGGGTAAATTTTTGAAAGAATTTCGGGGAAGTCCTTTTTGAATGGTCTCTTACTCCAAATGATGGGTTAACTTTGGAACTGAAATGGATGGGAATATCCCCGCTTACAGAATTGTTTTTTAGGTAGTCCATGTAGCATTCGCCACCATACGTTAATGTTGCCAGACGTGCAAACAATATACAATCATTACTGTTTACATTTGATACAAATATCATCAGTTTACGTGTCAGTAGTTGCAAGAACTGGAAACACAACGGCAATTAATCAAGCGTGTTACTGCAAAAAAACATAGAATCCGAGTTCGTACCAGCAAGTTTGAGCATAAGCATATAGAGAGATCGAAATGAGAGTATCAAACATGGCCCAGTGCAACATGCAAGACTTTCATGAAATCCCAAATCATACGGCATCAGTCAAAGATAAATGAGGTTTAGGTGATGTATGTGCAACTTTCCACAGCATGCGTGAGAGGTACCTTGTTTTTTTCTCTTGGATTTCATCAACGCCCATTCGCGATCCTAGCTCACTTCTCATTTTCTGCATCTGTTTCTGACAAACGCATGCGTTGCAGATACGGACAGATGAAGAGGGGCTGAAACGCAATAAGCTTTACCCTAGCAAGGCGGAAATCCGTGCACTGTAACTTCCTTTGCTACGCATTCTACCACTGATTTGCTTTGATTTGATGGCTGGGAACAAACAAATTGAAAAAGCACGTAATACACCATGAGATCCACCTATCTACATGAACACAGAATCCAATACCAATTTATATACATGTATGTGTTCGCCGGCTATGCCAATACAGGCAAAACAAGAAAAAATATTGGCAGAATTTGGGATCGAATCGCCATTCTAATCAAATTTAATCAAAAAGCGTTTTATATCGGCTTACGGAATACAAACGACAAAACCTGGCTTATATGCTCGACCCTAAGAAGAGTGCGGAACTACAGAAGACCCGGCATTCGCCCATAACAACTACTGCACTTTGTATGTGCAATCAAAAAATATACTTGATCGCAAGAAAAAGCACTGCACTATATATATATATATTATTATAATGCACGGCAGACGCGGCACTGTGGAACTGCAGCACCCCTTATCACTAGATATCATCGATAACATTTAATATAATGAGTCCTTTTTCTTTAATTCTTTCCAGTTTAATTTATTCTTAATCCATTCTTTAATTTATTTAATTAACTCTTTAGCCACTTACCAGTTAATGAAAAAAGTTAAATAAATTTTTTGCATTGAACTGTGCGTTTCACAGCTCCAACGGCGCGGCGTTTGACTGTTGAGCGCATGCGCACATAGGAAGCTGCACGCCAGGTTGCGAGGGAGAGAGAGCACTGTCGCTCCCTCAGTGACGACTGGCGTGCTTCACAGCATTACTACGCAGCACCCCCACTTATTTTTTCTACGAGCCGCCACTGATGCACAGTGAAACAAATGGTAGAAGTAATTCACAATAATACAGAAGGTTACATTGGGTATATATTTACAAATACAAGTATAAGTTGTAGCACATAATAATTCATTCTTGGGCCGATGGACCTTTATTGCACAAGAGAATTTCCGCAAGCTTTGGATCACCCAAAATATAGAGGCGATGAGTAAGCTGGCAGTAATATATGGCTATGTCCATATATGCCCAGCTTCTGATTTTCTGCTTTTCTATTCGGAACTGTCATTATGTATAAAAGCAATGAATAAAACATAACATCATATCAGTTATCCCTTAGCACCGGGATATCAAATATGTTCCAAAAATTGCAGCAATTACCTTAGTTTTGCTACAGCAAGAATCAGTATCGATACAGCTTCCTATATTGTTTCAAACCTAATTCTGATAATTGTATTCACAAACTCTTTAAATTGGTAAAAAATAGATACAATTCAACTCAGTACCCTACAGTTAGCAAATAAATGCCATATGGTAAGAGGGTCGTATCCAATCATTTCAGGAGAATGCTTCTACATCAGTAGCGACTTCGACATCATTGTTAGATGGAAGTTTTACTCAATCTGGACTTTCGCCAGGAAGACTATTTCATCGTCTAATCGCATGCAAAAGGAAGGACCAATGGTAAGCATCCGTCTTGGCACCAAGCTCCACCAAAGGATTTGAGTGATTGCCTTATAGTGGTCGTTAGACGTTAAAATATGAGAAACAAGATTGCAAATTACAAGAAAGATTAAAACGTTTGAATAACCCCATATATAACTTTTCACGTCTGGACCTCAACGTGTCCAAATTTAGAGAGTGGACCATTTCTGTCACACTCACGGAATGTTGGTAGCTGCCCTTAACAAATTTGACTGCCCTACGCTGGACCGTATATGGTAGCCGAATAACTTGTAAAGCATGGTCTGATATCGGTAGGGGGATACATTACTTTCCTGCCGGCTTTCACAAACGACAACAGTCCTTCAAACACGGCTCATTAATATGCGCAACTAGAATTATAATCAAGTCGGTCAAGAAAAAAAAAAAAACTACAAGTAACATCAACAACAACTCGCATCCGAAGGTGATTCTTTTTAAAGAGCATGGCAGGTCAGTCACGAGCGGGCCTCCTTATGGTGTCTAAATAATGAAATTCTGACATCCATATTCCTGCGGCTCTCGTCTAATGCTCGCCGACACAAACTGAAGGTCTTATCCCCTCCATCTCTCAAAGAACAAGGATACAACATTTCTCGGCGTTCAATTGGACACAAAATGCAAATGCAAATGAAGAGCGCAAAGGTGGACGCGCATCACTTACGACACGGAAACGTTTTTCCAGCATGCCACAAGCACGTGGCCTCGCAGTGTGAAGATCGATATTCCCCTGGCTCACACATCACGATACATCCTGCATGGTCGGCGGTCGTGGAAATCGGAGGGATACCGACAACATCAGTCATCTGCTTTCCTGCATGAAGAAACATATAATACGAATATATAAAAAACGGACGCCTGCTGCAAGATCTTACAACATGTACCTATATGTATGCAGTAGTCACTGTTGGGCAGTAATTGAGTAAATAGTAATGAGTACAAAGAGTAATATGATTAGAAAATTATTTGAATACAAATGCACTCAAAACCTATGAGTACAATGCACTCGATTACAACAATGTATACTCACAATAGGTGATTTCCCAAGTCTGACAGCAGTTATTTTTTAAATATTAGTTGTGATCTGTTAATTTGTAGTAAAGACACAAATGAAGGATAAAAGTAAAATTAATTTTTTTTAAATGTTGTGTGCAGAAAATACTTACGTATGTTGGAACATACATAGACTCCCTACCACATGTCCACATGGTGTCCATTTTAGCCTAGACCTCTCCCTCCTCCTTCATAGATGCCCTTATTTTTTTCTTTTTAATAGTAGGATGTCCAGAAAATGTGTTGGAACATACAAAGAAATATCCATTCTATAAATTTCCAAGCACTCGCCTCGCTGCCAATTCTATGATATTTTTCTACATTTTTGTGATAAACGGAAATTTCCTGATCTCGAAGGGAAATTCCAACATAAAATTAGTGTTAAACACAATTTTAGGCATAAATCCCTACTTTCCCGAGGTTTTAAAAATTTAAGTTCATTTGGGACTGGGAGTGGGGACACGTTTCTTCTAGTGTCCATTTCCCCTTTCACTGACCTTTAAAACTTAATAAAACAGAAAATCCAAAAACTGAAAATACCATCATTAGTAGACGTCCATAATGGCTTTCCCCTTTCACCCCTGTCTACATGGTGTCCACATGCCAGCAGACATCCCACCCCATCTTGTGGACGTCCTTTTTGAATGGCCCCTAAATCCCTTAAGCCAATATACGCAATACTATTTTTTAATGTCACTATCTCCCCCTCCCCCCCCCTCCCATCTTCCCCACTCTCCGATAGTTATTGGATGCTACATGTATACATGGCTGGCCTAGCTATTACATCAAGATATTTCCATATTTACTTTTAAAAGATTTGCTCAATCATGTCTCGTTTTCCAAAAGGTGAGAATGCACTTTGCAAAAAATAGCTATTGCTTCAGTGTGAGGTCGATCTCAAGTAATCCTTCATTAAGTCCAACATGGTTGTCAACTTGTTGATGTACCTTTAGCAGTCTGATTGATTAGAAACGCATGTTTGGACAAATGAAATCGATGTCAGCCTTAGCCCATTGCTCAAAAATATTGCTCAATCGAATCCTTGTTCAAGATGAACCCCACCTGAAGGCGCCTTATCAAGTTTGCTGGGTTTAATTCCCGAGATTTCCCAATGCGTGCTTTGCCTAGGCGGGTTGTTAAGCCAATGCTCAATCATCGTTTGGCCTCGCCAAAGGTGCTAAGAATGAAATCTGTCACTGTCGGGTTTAGCCTGCCATATCCCATTTAGAAAAATCCTTGGCAAAATATGAAAAATGAAACAATTACCCCTTGGCCAAAACAGCATTCGTCAAAAGCACTGATATTTGTTAAACGGATTTAATTGAATTTAAGGCCTCAGGCATTTTTTCTACTTAAATCTCAAGATCACAACGGACCCGCATCTCAGGCACTTTACTAAAAAAAAAGGCTAGATAAAAAAATACCTATTTTAACATTTTTTGTATTCGCACTTCGTCAAGTCGTCGATATTTATGGTGGTGTTTATATGTGTTTTTTCTTCATGACGTTAATAAGAACTACTCGACTGTTTGTGTTTTTGTTTTATATAAAATTGTGTTCAAATCCCTGGACAGTAAGTAAAGATAAGGTATATATTTTGAAATATTTCTAGGATAAAATTGTGTATTGAGTGAGGCCATATTTTCCACTCTTGAACTCAAATAACTGACATTCACCACAAAATCTCGTGCTGCAGAATACGATTATTTATCTTGCTAAGATTTTCTAAAAAAATTAATTGAATTTGTGTTTTGGCAATACTGTAAACTCAAGTTTGGAAGACTACATTATTTTGAGGACATCTCTTTTGGGAAGTACTTTTAGTTGTCATGAAATTGCATCTTAAATTGTTCAACAATTAAGTGTTGGTTGAACTTAAGCTTAGCATGTTTTTATTATATTAATATGATTCTTACCAGTCGAACTTTTACCAAATTGATCTTGCTTTAAAAAATTATTTCATCAAAGAGGTCTGCCCAAAAGTAAGTGTATTGATTTGCCAACTAGTGACTAGGCCATGTTTTCATATCTCGTTACGTTTGCGATGGAACAAAACAACGAAAAAACTCAATCAAATTTTGTGTTAAATTCAAGACATCTGCCAAGGAGGCATTCGCACGTTTAACTGTAGTTTATGGAGTTGCCACTCTATCGAGAAATATTGTTTTTAGGTGGCACAAAGGTTTTAAAGAAGGTCGAGAAAATGTTATCCAAAAAAGTGGAACCGAGGTTCTAAACACTCTTAACAGGAAATGACTTCCAGTACAAATACAACATGTGGAAAAATACACTGGAACCACTGTGTGGCTTCCCAAGGGTTGAACTTTGAAGGATATATAAGTTGTATGTCATGTTCATCTTATTATATACTGTTAAATAAAAAATCGGTACACTTACTTTTGGGACATACCTCGTATAAAACTTACAGTATGTTTCTCGTTTATCTTTATACAGATAAGTCAGTTATCTGTCTAAAGATTCGACGAATATTCAATCGTTCCAATTTGAATAATCGCCAAGTTTGTTTATGTAAAAATAAACAGAGCAATTGCAAAATATAACCTGGTACTCAATGTTCTTTGGCCGTTTTCCAAAATTAGTTTTGCACAAGGTGACAAGTTTTTTCTTAAAAATCATTTGTAAATACAGAATAAGTCTCATATATCTTTTCAGTGCACTTTTTAGTGTTGAGAAAGGCCTTAAATGTGGTGTATTTCAAAAGGTCTGCTCAGAATAATGCTTCAAATTTGTTTCAATTGTAGTAAATTTGGAAAAACAAAAATCAACTCTTTTAAAATTCCACAAAGTTATTATTGCACACTATCTGTTTTCTACATAGTTTGCTAAATAGAAGTATGTAAATGCATTTTAAATTAAATCTATCAAGCCAATACCCACAATAGAACTATTTAATAATGTCACTGTCTCACTTTACCCCATGTCTTAATGTTCCCCAGTCCCCCTATACATAAGTGAAAAGTGGCATGATTAAGTCTTTTTACGAAATAAATGTATATTAAAAGTCTGTGTTAAGCTGCTAGGTCTTTAACATAGTCTCAAATGTTTAAGGGGGCCGACTTCATCAGGGGCCTATTTGCCATCGGGCAAGCCGTCCCTCTGACCAGTCAGCCACTCTATGGAAATGACTGAACCTCCCCACCTGTCAACAGACGTTTCAGACCGGACTTCTGTATTTGAAAAACATATTGCATCCATGCAAGCACCATCATGAAACCAGATCCAACACCGATCGTGTTTGTAGAAACAGGGCTGTTATTTTAGGGCGAATGTTGTGCTATGTGGTGACGGGATTTGCGCTGATGGACATGTAATAACACGGGTGATCAGCAATTCGGTTGCCAAGTTTAGAATACCATGAACAAACTGAGATAAATAGAACCCTGGCTGAGAACACGTATTTGATAATCGACATAGAACCATGCAGAGCGTATGAACCTCATTAGATTTCGTCTTTGAGCATTTTCACCTCGAAGGGATAGAATTTTGGAAAATCCCATCGGGTGGTAAAGCATACAGAAAATAATGAAACCGAATCCAAATGAAAACAGGAGTTAGCAAAACAAGCGTGAAATGCAAGTGGGCTCTTCTGGAAGCTGGAAGGACTGCGAAATGTGAGATCTGGCGCCAGGATGTCCAAAAACTGCGACTATGCCATCAGCAGTAATTAAAATAAGATGCCTTTTCTATAGGAAAAAAAAAGACTTCGTAATCTTTCAATATAGACTACGTTAAAATTTTAGACAACGGTTGTCTGGAAAACAAATACAGAGAAGATGTAGTCTGAAACGATTTACAGGCATTGTTGTGGTTTTACAAATTGAAGGTTTATGGAAAACTGCGTTGAGGTCATTCCAAAAGGACGTCATCAAGAAGGGGTAAGGGGTCTCTTATGGTTTGTGAACACCATGTGACTGGGGGGAGTGAGGAGGAAGGCGTTATGGACGTCCACTAATGATGGTATTTTTCCGTTTTTGATTTTTCTGTTTAATGCTGAGTTTTAAAGTTCAGTGAAACAGGAAAGGGACACCAGAAGAAATGTGTCCCCAGTCCCAAATGTACTTTAATTATTAAAACCTCGAGAAAGTCGGAAATTATGCCTAACTTTGTGTTAAACACCAATTTTATACTAGAATTTTCCTTCGAGGTCAGGTGCTTTGGAACTTTATAGAATGGGCCGTTGTATTTTCCAACAAATTTTCTGGAGATACTACTTTTCAAAAGTAGTATGTCCAGAGAAAAGGGTAGGGTGTGGGTCTATTTTTGAAGGAATTTCGTGGACAGTGCAATTTTTCCAACAGTATTTACTAATTTTGGTAATTCTCACAGTATCTATTTCAAGAGTTTTTCATTTTTATTGTATGCAGATTCTGGTTAGAATATTATTAATTATGGGACGTATATACTTGTACATACATAGCTTTTTCGACATAATGCTTTTGAACAGCGTTTAGTGTAAATATAATTTTTAAACATGTATGAGATTGGAAGAACCGACAAATTGTGACTTATTGTTATTGTACACATGGTCTTAACCAGAACCCGACAATTTAATTATTACTTCCTGTATTTTCTGTAAATGTTCAGGTGTATATGTAGCCAACAAATTCCATGTAGAGTTTATTTATCAAAATTAGTCTGTATGTAACCAGTAATATATAACAAATCCAAAATAATATTGGAAAGGTTTATTCCTAATCCATTCCAAAAAGGATTTAAGCTGATTGCAATCTGAAAAACCTAATTTCCGATATAACGAGTATTAACGTATAACCTACATATATGTATAATACTGTATACAGTAGTATATAACACAAATGATACACATGTATTTATGAATGTCGTAATGTTGAAGAAGTTTTTTATGTGGTCTCTATACAGTGGAGTCTCACTTATACGAATATGAAGACGGGGGGACAGAAAATTCATCTTATAAGTGAATACTTCATATAAGTGAATACAATGTGAATGTACTAGCAGGTTTCGTGGTTACTGTATTTTAATAAAACGAGAATAAGTCTTCTTAAAAAATGTCGTTTAATAGTTTTGTCAATGTATATGTACATACAAAGAAGAACAGAAACAAAAAAAAAAAAGATGAATTTGATATAATCACAAACAACAAGGTACATGTAACTTCAGTTACATCTTCAGAAATGTGCTTATTTCGTCTTAAAAAAACTGTAATTTTAGCTCGCTTGTTTTTCCTGCAAGCCACATATTATATAAGACCTGTTCACAGTCAATAATAACATCAGACTCTTTTTCGTTTACGTCTTTAGAATAGACGAAATGCTTCACAATTATGTGAAAAAGCTCTTCTTATAATTGAATAGTATTTACACAAGAGGAGTACATCAGGGGAAGGAATCACCCTTTGTATAAGTGGATTTTTTGTATAACTGAATATCATATAAGCGAATAATGCATTACACACGGTTAAATGGAGTTTTACCGGGGAACAAGAAATTGTTTGTATAACTGAATGTTTCATTTAAGTGAGCATCGTATAAGTGAGACTCCACTGTATGTAAATAATATTCTTTCTCGGAAATGGTCATAAAATAGGCATTATTTCCTGGCCAGTCTAAAATTATCCATACATTTTTTAAAGAAAAATCCACTTTTACATACGTCACATCTTATATAAAATTAACTTTCCATGCTTTAGGAATGTTATTTGTTGAACTTTACTCACGCTATTATAATTCATTCATGAACAAGATAGTTCCTTTATCAACAACAATTTCGGAGACGCGTTTTTTTGTAATTTTATATGATATGCCATGTTACAAAGGAAGGTACAGTAACGATATTATGGCGCCTAAAAGCTGCAAGGTGCTACGAAAGAATTTAACATCATGGCAGTTAATTAGTGAAAGATTATAGTTGATGGAAAGCATTAATCACGTGGCATGCACATGCTGACGGTGGCTCCATGTGCTGTTATGCACTTTAATTATAAGTGGACGCATGCCAAAAAAAATATCAAGACTGTGAAGCCTACAGGGAAAGCATGAGACAAATAGCCCACTCCCTCATTTCTTCATTCAATATTTCAAACCCTTATGTTACGATGAATATAAGGGGAATTTTTGACAACAACACAATAGGAACTCGCTATAGAACCCCCAACCCAACTCCTTTGACCTCCCCCAACTGGGTTGCCAAAAAAAAAAATGTAAAATAAACGAAACGATAGTTATTATACCTGCAAAAAAATGCGATGTCAATTAGAAAACATCAGCGCCATCTATCGATTAATAACCAAAATTGAGATGGAACATATGATGATTTTGGTAATGGGTATTGATAAGTGCAAAATATAAACTCGTACAGAGAAAAATAATATTTGAACTGCATTAAACATCAGGAAAATCATAGTAACAGCGCATAATCGTATTAAATGTCAAAAATGATGGCGCATAGGGCAGCTAGATTTGTTAAGGACAATTACCAACATTCCGCGAGTGTGACAGAAATGCTCCACTTTTTAAATTGGGACACGTTGAGGTCCAGATGCAAAACGTTATCTATGGGGTTATTCAAACTTTTTAATCTTTCATGTAATTCACATCTTGTTTTCCATATTTTACCACCTAACGAAGCTTCGTGCCAAGATGGATGCTTACTAACGATTGGTCATTCTTTTGGCTTGTGATTATATACGCCTTCTTGGCGAAGTCCAGATTTAGTAAAAAATTAATTTAACAATGATATCTAAGTTGCTACCGAATTAGGAGCGTGCTCCTGAAGTAGGGCACTGAGTTGAATTGAAAATTTTTTCAATTTGGAATATTAGAACACAAATAAAATTCATCAAAAAGCAATGTCCAAAATGAATTTTCTTAATGTATGATACATTTTTAACTTTTTGTAGTAACACCTGATGAAGGCTTAAGTACAGTCTCCACTGAAGGCAACATTTAACACTCAACATAAAACATGCAAACACCAAACATATACAAACACTCAAACACAAACCTGAAACAGAATACATCAGCATGTTGCTGAATGCTGAGGTGTCTCCACCAAAAAATGAAACAAGTTGGACAAAAATGTTGCCACTTTACTGCGCATGCTCAGCCATGTGCTAAAAAATGCGGACCTGAATGCTTGGTAAGACTCTTGGTAAAAGCGCCTTTTTGACCTCATGGCTGAGCAAGCGCAGTAAAGTGGCAACATTTTTTTTCCTTTGATCCGGACCGTCTCCTGAGCGATCGGCGTCATAAGTTTGCTCAAGCATCACAGTAGGCTCAAGCATCACCGTAGGCAAACTTGTATTTATTATTTGTTTCAGCAAACCATGTTGACGAAACATTGTTGCCCTATGTTGCCTTCAGTGGAGACCAAATAGCAAGATTTGCAAGTCTTGTTATCTATAGGGTGGACCAAAAGACATAACCACCTCACTTTTTTTTTAAATCTTATAGTTATGACGATTTTGTTTGCTCGTGTTTGTATAGCACTTAGGACAAAATGTCAAATTAGTAAAAGGAAGAAAATTGTCTGTTGCTGTGAAATCAACTGTTATTTTATTTATTGGCAATTATTTAAAGTTGTTAAATTGTTTTTAAGAACTGAGAGAAACGACAAATGGTAGCTACGCTGCAGCACAGTGCTGCACTGCAGTGAAGCGACCGACAATAATGTAAACCTAAGCCCCCAGACATGTATTGTCATTTTACTTTTGTATTGATACAAATGACAGACAGTAAACACATTCCGAATATGCATGTACATACACGATAAAATGAAACAACAGTATTAATAACGTTTCACCACAAATATCAAAGAACACATTATCCATGTAAATAACAAAAACAGTGGTTAGGTCACACATAACTTTCTATTTAGCTGCATTAATAGAATATTCATAACTATAAGATTAAAGAAGAAAACAATGGGTCGGAAGTGACTTTTGGCCCACCCTGTATATAATATAATATGGCTCATAACGGTCAAACTTTTACAAAATTGATTACCATTGCGACTCATTCCTTGTTAAATTGCAATGTTGGTAACTACAACAGATTACAACAACAAAATTCAACGAAATTTCTGTATACGCAGGCGCCATGCCCCAAGCTAATGTTTTTTAATTATGACTTGAAACAGATGTCATCTGATTACATGTGGGCTAATGTTACAGAAGCTAATTGGCCATACTTGTGTCTTTTGCTCAGTTAACTTTAAAGAGTATCTAGAAGAATTAAAGTATTAATTAGTATAGGCTTTTCAAGGAAAGGTTGGATGCCGACCGTCAGCTTGGAGCCAAACTTTACTTTGTTTTGTTAAAGACCCCTATGCAACTTTTTCCAAATCTCCGCCCCTTAGTTTAAGCTTTCAAGTTAGAAAAAATGAACTACAATTCTGTTTGCTAAGATTACTTTAGCCTTAAACCATATAAACATATTAAGAAAATTAGCGACACCTAAAAGCCTAAGGAAGTCATGTGAGGTGGGGACATGAGTAAGCCTCAAAATTTCAAAATGGCACCATACGAATTGTATGACAATTATATTTTTCTTGCTTGAAGTAGGTTGAAGTAAACATCACTAAAACGATTCACATGAATTTCCGCTGTTTAGCTAAGCTTTATCATGACATACTCTCTCTGAAAATGATTGTCTATCTGCATATGACCTCTGATTTTGATAGCAAAAATACCCACAGAATTGAGCTTGATCATATTTAAAGCTAAAATGCCCTTACTACTATATGACAACCTATAGTAAACATATAGTGTATAATACCTTTGTGGAATTTTAAAGAGAATTTGTTTTTGTGTCGTTTTCTTAGAAAAAATCGTTGTTATTTCTATCTGAATATTTTGTTGAAGATATTCTAATCTTTGCTAATTAATGCATATCTGAATATTGAATGTAATTGCCTTTGGTCCTTTGATGCAATTATGTTTATTTAAGCAATCTCCGTGTTGAGTAAGTAAACTATGGCGAGTGGTTTAGGGCAGGATGAGACCAATCACTTAACATATACTTTGAATTTTGATTTTTGTAATTGTCGTCAATTTTGATGATTATTATATTGTGTATGTATGTCTAACATAGCTAAATGAATGAAAATGAGTAGCATATTTTAAACTGAACGATTTTAGTTTTAAAGATGGAAATCGCAGTGAAGTTACCTTTTTAACGTCATGTTTGAATAATTTTATATAAATAATGATGTCTCGGTTCACCCCACGAGCCAGGTAAAATGAGACATTCCACAAAAACTTTTAAACGTTAAAATTCTCCAGTACATTTGATAAATTTGCTTCTTAAAATTTTCATTCACAGTCACTTGGTTAAACCACATATCCTTACAATATTAGATCAATAGGACAATTATTGTACATATTTTAGTAAATAGTGTCTCAATGCTCCCCAGTCTCCCCTATATGAGAAAAAAAATAATCAATGAACAAAGGAGTGATAAATCGTAAAATACCTGACGCTGTTTTATTTTATATTTATCCGGTTTTTTAATTATTTAAACCTGTCTAAATGCATAACCTGTATAAAAGTATATTTTTCACCGGTCCCAAGCGTATGCATTTAGACAGGTTTTATACAGTATATATTTTTTAATTGCAATCAACAGCCAAATACAGCAAGTATTCTGCACCTGAACTGTTTAAATTCTCAAATTCATCAAATTGCAGTCAGTTAGTTGCACCTACATGTGTGAGGAAAGTGTGAGGAAGCCATACAACAATCCTATTGTATAAGTTTTTATAAAATATACTATATGTTGCAGCTGAAGTCATTAAAAAGTTAACGTATACACGTAGTTGCAGAAGACATTCAGAATGCATGTGCAGAAAGTAAGAATGCACTTTAGTGGTTAACTTCCACTTTGGAAGTCCATAAAGACTTTCAAACGCTAATAAAATCGAAGTATTTTTTTCCAATCTTGCTTGCGTAAATATCAACTAAATTTCCTCGTGGTGGGGGGTACGCAGCTACCACATGAGAATTGTTCAGTTGGTTTTTTTTTTATGGGAATACGCCTCTTAAACGCGTTGTAAGCAACCTATAGCCAGCAAACACCTGCGGAGAAAATGTCGGCTTGAGTATATGTGAGGTGTCCCTTGTTACGTCTAGGAAATCTGGCCGACAAAAGATTGCCAATCTCCGAATTTCATATCAAATACTGCTGACCGGATAATAAGATTGCATAAATTGTGTAATTATTCGTTTAAAATTATGAAAATGGAAAGAAAAAAAACCAAAGTTGAAGACTGAGGAGAATGAAGAAAAATGTACCTGGCCTCCTCACAGCTCCAGTCAAGTCATAGTCTAATTTGACGTTTCTTCAAGAAAAGTGTAAAAAAGGTTAAGGTGTGACCGTGGGGATGATTAATCATTTGGCAACACTTGTCAAAAGGTGTATAATATATACACAACACCTGCGCCCTGCACAATGTGGGGAGCTTAGACGGCTAACAAACGCGAAATTTTCATTTACAGGTGGCTGCAGTCATAATTCCATTCATAAAGGTGTGCTAATTTAGCCTCCGTGTGTTTACTATGTGCCACGAAATCAATAAATAACGTGGGCCTAGATCCAACTGATTTATATGCGGCAGCGGATTAATGAAATTCTAATAGAAGGTGATGTTGCGATAGGCCATAAAACGAGAATCGAGCCATTTGCAGCAACGCAAGACTGCGTGGCAGCGCAACAATGCTGGCTTGGCAAAAAAAATATCCATCTATGAAAATGAGGCATTAGTAATATTGCTTCAAAAAACCGTTAAAATGTTTTTTGTATTCTAAAAATGTGTTCTACGCGAAATAATTGAGTTTAAAAGTATGTAGAGGAAATGGGGAACATTGAGACATGAGGAATGGTGAGGCAGTGACATTAATTAATAGCTCTATTGTGGACATTGGCTTAATATACGTATTTAATCTAACATGCTTTCACTTACTACTAAAGTAGAACCTGTTTAAAAACATACTCTTGGGACTGGTCAAATATATGCATTTATACAGGTTCTATTGTTTATAACGCCCTATATGTAGTAATCAGATGGTGTATACAATGCCTTTGTGGAATTTTAAAGAGTTGGTTTTTGTGTCGTTTTCTTAGAAAAATCTACCTTAATATTTTGGTGGAGATCTGTTGATAATTAATCCATGTCGTATTGCTAAATTAATAGGAACATATCGTTTTAGTTGAGAGTAATTGACTTTGAAGTGTCTCACTTTACCCTAGAAGTGGGGTAAAATTAGGCATTCCGCAAAAAAATATTGAGCGATAAATTTTGGCATCATACATAGCCACTTAATCTTAAATCTGTAGGAGAATTAGTGAATGCACCAAAAATGTTTTAATAAAAAGTGTCTCAATGCTCCCCAGTCTCCACTTCTTCTATGTGTATGCAGTATTTTAAACACATGCTTGGTTTCATGCTAATTTTATGATATTTAAGCAAATTTCAAAGATTTTAAGGCTACAAACTTTTTTTTCCAATCTGCATTTTATTAAATATGTATACACGCATGTTTTACATGTGCTAAATGTGTTATTCACAACTTTCTGATCACATAAATTAACCAAGTACGTATGTGAAAATGTCGAGTATAAATTGAAAACTTACTCACCTTCCATATACAGCGTTATTTGGTTCGCCAAGATGGCCGATGACGCCATTTGCAATCAATAGGTCATCGATAACGACCGATTAATGACGCATCGAATGCCATGCGAGTTCTCAAAAGTGTTAATTTGTCAATGCAAATCTTTGTGTGTTTTTCCTGTTAGCAACTTGTCGTTTAGAACGTGACAAATTGCACATTACGATATCCTTTCTGGGACATTCCTTGAGTAAAATTCATGAAAACAGTGTAATTGTGCGTTAAAAGTCACGCCAAAGATAGATATATTTATATTGGAGTATACAGTATTAAGTGTTTAATTTCTGAAATACAAAACCTTTAACTTTCGCATGTACTGTGTAAACCTGCCATACAATACATGAATTATGCATGGCCTGGTGAATTCACAAGTTAATTATTTTGTTAATATCTTAGACAAACGCACACAGTCAATATCTACAACCTATATAATTTTCATGAACTTGACACCGTAAGTCGCGCAGGTGTACACCGGAAACAGTTTTCCGTTCGAATAAAATATATCCGTATTTCTATTTTAGAAATGGAGAAGTTGCTAATGAAAAGTGTTGACAATACAGGCCGTTAACCCGCATGGCATGAGATTTTAAAATATACACCTGCAATATATTATCTGTACAAATTTCGACATAGGGGTTGGTGTAGTTTGTTTGTTTGTCGTATATATACAGTCCGTTCTGTCGTAATTTGAAATATAAAAAATGTGGGGTGATTTCAATATATTAAATAAAGATGAATTGAAATCCGAGAATTGGCCCAGGTGAAATAAGAATTGCACTTTTACCTAAAAATAATAACACTTTTAATGCAGAAAAATTGCATATCTAAAACATAAAAGTTTCACTTTTATCGCAGATTGCGTTTTAGTATATAAAAATCGCTCGCTTTAATGCAGAATAATTGAATTTCTAAAACAGAAAAATCGCGCTTTTACTGCAAAAAAGGAAACAAAAATGTATTTCTACCTTAGAAAATTCGCACTTTTAATACAACATTTTTATGTAACAAAATGTGATGCAACCAGTGGAGTTGAAAAATATCTGTATTGGGTAAAGGCAAAATAGAAATTTCCATGTTTTTTGGAATACAATTGCATAATTTTCTGTTACAGTAGAACCTGTCTAATTGCATACGCCTGTGACTGGTGAAAAATATGCGTTTAGACAGGTTATGCATTTAGACTGGTTCATGTATACACGATTTACTAAGTTGGGACCGGCGCATTTTATGCATTTAGAGAGGTTATTCATTTACACAGAATGCATTCAGACAAGTTCTACTGTAAATATAATAAACATACAGCATTTCAATTGGTTTTATCTTTCTACAAGGCCAATAGTGAAATTACAGCAGATGAGGTTAATGCCTATTTGTGTTCCATTTCAAAATATTCAAGAAAATCATGGGTGCCTAATAATTTTGTGATAGGCTGTATAAGATGGTAACAATACTTGAAGACAAAACTTAAACAAGATTTGGATCGGAATTGACAAATCAAGATGACATTTGTAGTTATACCTTTTGTTTCGAATGAGAAAAAACCATTTTACGCAACTTTTACCTTATATTGATCGTTAATGAAAAATATACACCAATTTCCCCTATATAACTTTTTTAATTTCTTTTTGTTTTCAATTTTCAGCGTTTGTGGAAATCCTGTTCATGCCTAAGTTAATGCAGGACAATGATCTGGAAAATTTTGAAGAGTGGCTCGTTATTGGGATTCATTAATCTGTGAATCCGCAATAAAACTTTATTGCAGCAATACGAGTAGTCTATAAAGAAGAATGTACACGGGGACAATAATTCTAAATAAAAATATAAAAAATGAGTAAAATATAAAAAAATTGCAAAAAAACTGAAAATGTCGTAATTATATCCTTTGAAATTAGACACGAAAGCATTGAACATGCGCACGCACGCATCATTTTAGGCCTGTCCGAAGATGATATGTATCATTCTAGAAGTGATAAAAAATTGAAAGTCATAAAATAGTCTCCTGAAACAATGGCGTAAGCCTGAGGAAATATTACAACAGATGGCTCGCGCTCAAAAAATATTCTCACATAATTAGAACTGATAGGTCAATATCTATATGTTACAGGTTTTATATCCTGTATCACCAATTCCTTAAATTTTTGTGAAGTTTTTTTGCGGTTTTAAAAAATCTACATAGTTTTTTTTAGTGAATCCAGTGACAATACAGTTTTTGTCAAAATTCAAACAATATTACAGAATATTCATAAATCTTTCTAAAACGTTTTGGTTTTTTTAGTTTTCTTGGGGAATTTATACATAAGTACACTGTGAGTCATAAAAAAGTAGAACTCAATAAAAAAAAATCACAACTTTGTGAAAAATCCTTCGATTTAAGAAATTTGGCTCTTACATAGAACAATAATGTAGTAACAAAAAAACTTCTTCCGGACAAGCGACAAATCTCGGATTTTTTTTTCAACAAGCCCGCTCGCCGTGCTTGAGAAACAGTTGAAATGATGCAAAGGGAAAACGCCACAGTTCATCGGATCCAACCACTGGCCACCAAACAGTCCAGACTTTAATCCATTGGACTACAAAATTTGGGAAGTTCTCCAGGAAAAGGTTTACATATCGAAGATTAATAATATCGAAGACTTGAAACTACAAATTAAGAAAACTTTGAACTCGACCAGCGTACAAGTGATTCGTCAATCAAGGAATGGCGCGTTAGACTCCGGGCTTGTGTAAAGGCCACAGGAGAACATTTTGAGCATATTTTATAATTAATTTTTGTTCATACAATATTATGCTATAAGTTCCAAAATTTCATTTAAATCTTGTCATTTGTAACGAAGTTGTGATTTTTTTATTGTGTTCTTCTTTTTTATGACTCAGTGTATATTTTGGTTATGCCATCATTTTGCCTCCATAGTTATCATCACGACCACTTGAAGATAGAATCTACACCATATATGGAAATAATAAAAAGTAGTAAATTCAAGAAAATAAACCCTTTCAATTGTGATTGAATTGTGTAAACTTTAAGTGCTGAGAGCAATTACAATAAGCAAAATATTAATATATAAAACTTCATAAACACTTTCATTATGTTTTTCTATAACTAATATTTGGCAATTACCAAACGTTACATTTCCTATAGTACACGTATACAATTTAGTGAAGAATAAAATAAGTATTTCCTAATTTCCTATTCGTAGACCTGTACACTACATTACATAATTACCACATAATTATCACATTTGTCATGCTTTTTATGATGAGAATCTCCGACATATACAGGTACTGTTGGGAATTCCCTGTGTATAATTTTTTTATGATTCAAGAGATATATTTGTGCAAGCCGATTAACCCGGCTTTGCTTGTGATTCTAAAACGTATGTAACAGGAATTAAAAATTGAAAATATTTAAAATTTGGTTTATTGGAACTATTATCCACGAATTATCCCCAGTAACCAAAACTTGTTGGGCCAATGCTGGGAAAACATTGCTTTACCAATGTAAATGCATTGGTACAATGCAGAAATGTCTCACTGGGCCAATGGTTAAATGATTAATCGGGCTAATATTGGAAAACATTGTAAATGCATTGGCAATAACGTCTAATGCCAACATAAAATCGATGATTGGTAACTGAGAGGTTTATCAAAAAACGTATGTTTCACTTAACATTAATGTTGGCGTCATTTTTTCGAAATGCACATGGGCCTAGTAACTTGCAAGGGATTCGAAGCATGCTCACATGAGGTCAATTTTAAGGAGTGATTCATAAATTATGTCACTTTTTTGCCTCTTTTTTAAACACCCCCCACCCCTTTGTCACAAATTGTACTACACCCCATCCATAATGATGTCACAACCCGTCGATTACCCCCCTAATTATTTTTTAATAATTGTATATTCTTTTATAATTTTATTTGTTAAACTGCTTCAAAATATTTTTAAAAAACTTAATTTTAAATTAATGAAACCAATGTTGATATTAATAACATTATATTAAATAATAGAT
>JAQGAE010002121.1:0-19192 GCA_034696685.1 Julus scandinavius | reverse complement strand
TTAACAAAATGTCTGGATATGTGTTCATTAAGCTCTGATAATCAAATTGCATTCAGAAACACTTGTAGCCACAGGGGCACAACGATGCATATGGCATAAATAAGGAAAATTTGGGTTGCTTTAAGTTCAACATTTTCAAGGAAGTTCAGGAATTTTATGCAAATTAGGCGAATTATAAAGAGGAATAAACATACTGCGAAAAACATACTTTTACTTGATTCATGCAGGTGAGTCGATTTTTTTGCACTCAAGTGTATATTATTTCAGAAAACATTGGCATCTTAACATTTATTAATTTGTTTCATAATTTGGAATATGATGTTTCTGCAAAATATAAACTCAATTATAATAACCCATGAGTTATTATAATTGAGTTTATCGTTAGCCTACATTTTTAAGTGTGCAAATGGGTAATCCATAACCAAAATAATGGACACTTTCTGGAAAAACTGACCATCTAAAATAAAACATACTTTTATATGGTATATCTGATCCATAATGATATTATTGGAACAAACTATTAACTTTACAGGATTATAGCCATGACTTTCTAACCTTTCTAAAATTAGTTCACCAAGTAATACTTTAATGGGAGATTTGGTGAACGGGTAGTGATTAAATAAAAGTTAGTTTTGCAATATTCTCAAAACATTTAAGCAATATTATGAGAAAAAAAATTGATACATATACTCTTCGGCACTATCAACACTTTGACAGTATTTTTTAAATGTTGACAATTTTTGGAGGAAAAAACAATTCAAAAAATGGAGAAATGACACTAAAAAGAGCTTGAATCCTTGATATCGATCTTGTTTTGCTTACTCAGTTTTCCAAACTTTGATTTTTTTTTCTCGAAAATTGTCCCTGTACAGGCAAATGCACTCTAACAAACAAGCAAACGAGTATAGCATCTATGCTGTGAGTGTTTGCCCTATATCAAGGGCATTTGACTCCACGTTTGCAATAACGCTATTTTTTAGGTGATGAATTAGAAGGTTGGTATCATTTTACTCAACAGGAAGAGATATTTTGCAACATAGTTTTGGCGTTGTTTATTCTATTATTTCCACGCATATTTAAATAACATCCAAAGCCAATTGTAGTGCTTCTGTTTCCACCGTTTTAGCCGAATATTAATTAGTTTTTAATAACATAAGCCCATACATTAATGAAAGCTTTCATTTGCGCTAATTGAAACTGGATATGCAAGCGGGTCGTGCCGAATTCCGGTTTCACATATATTTTTTTGATACTAATAAGACCAATAATGCTGTCTTTTCTAATTTAATTACCCGAGTAGGGTTTCAAAATGGATAATTATCGCGTATCCGTCGCGTTCTTCATACCGGAGCATATGTTTTTTTCTGTCCAGTTGTCCATCTGCGGCATTTGTATAGGGCCATCACTGGTAATGCTTCTAATTAATTAGTGGGGTTGTATGACACCATTTTGTTTTGTTAATTATATGGGAGCTCGTTCTGTGTAACCATTGGTTTTGGCCTCGAAAGGGGATGGATTGGGGCGGATGAGGGTTGGTCTAAAATTGCATTAATAAAAAAGGGAATATAGTTGCTCATGCAGACCCACCTGTGATTACAGTAATTACCCGTGCGTGCTATTTTTTCATTGGCTGACGCGATTTTATAGCGTGCGGGTTTCTCATTGGGTGGATTCGCATGATATTACGACATTATGGAATGCATGAATCATGCATGGATATAATGCATTCAAATGCATACAAAAATAATATCTGCACGTATAGAAACGCCTTTTGGTTAATGAGTTTTCAGGCGACCCTGTTACTAAAGTAATTTCAAGACCGTGCATGGATTCCAAAACTGACTTTACCTGAATTCGGCCATTTATATTGGATTTATATATATATAAGAGAATTTGTGTGCTTGGTTGCATTTACTGTATGTCACCAAACCATAATAAAGTCAGTAATTTCAAAATTTTGATGTTGCATGGTTATTTGAAAACTCGCGAACTTTGGCCGAAAATGAATTAATTATATTTTATATATAAGTTTGAAAATTCACCATTATATGTTAAAAATCTACTTATCAACTTCGATAGTATTTCATTATATAATAATTCATATATAACTTAAAACGGTTTGTCTGGATCTTATAAATTGTAAGAGTTAATTCATATGCATTTGTAATATATAATTCGCCAAAGTAAATTATCATGATAAAAGGGAGATGCTTCTACCATGCATTTGTTGTATATATATATATATATACTTATCACCAAAATCCTTGCTAAAATGCATGCCATTCCTATATATCATTAGACGTTGGAATGGCCTATATATATCTGGCGATTCTCCTGATTTAGTAAAAATTCAATCTAACAATGATGACTAAGTTGCTACTGAAGTATAGGAGCATCCTCCTGAAATTGGGTATACAACCCTCCTACACCTTAAATATGGCATTTATTTGCTGACTGTATAGGGTAATGAGTTGAATTGAAGTTGAATTGAATTCGTTTGTTCAATATAATGGCCTCAAATATGTACATGTATACTACAATTTTAAACATTTTACTTAGCACGCAGTTTATACTGCAGCAAATCATTGCATGTACATATATGTGGTCCATTTTGAAAGCTTGAGCAAGTTTGTAGAAAATGAAAGGAACAAAAAATATGAATTTTATTTTTAGTTAGACATGTTGCAACGAATAAATTATATGTATATGCACCATTCCGGTTCAATTGCATATACTTATATTGCAAAACATCTATATAAGTAAGAAAAATATTATTTATTTAAATTGCTCATGCATGATCAGTGTTGCTCATGTGCAAAAGTGTATTGTTTTTATACTTTCTTCAAAGATATGCACATGTATATAACAAGCTTCTTCAAAGTTCATTAAAATTATTAACGACCATTTTTATAGTTTAAAACCATTATACTGCAGGTCCTATAAATGTATCGTGCACGATATTCGACCTGCATGTTCTAAATTGATGCATTTTGCAATTAACTTAATTGTTATATTTTAATCCATGCAGTTATACCATGCATGCAAAGTTATAAAAGCAAAGACACAAAATTTGCATGATGTTTTGAATATTTTATTTCGTGTGCAATTTTAAAATCTGTAATATCGATTTAAGTAAGTTTATAAAAGCTTAATGCTTTATTCTCGATATTGCATGCAGAAAAAGTTGCAAGAATATGAAGATTATTGAAATTGTAAAATATGTTTAACTGTATACACTTCTATATATAGTTTAGTTTATTTATAAATTTATGATACGTGAATATATATTTTAAGCATGTATACTGTATATAATTTATATATAGACTCTAAACGATGCTGCATGCATTAATTTCAGTATTATATATATATATATATATAAATATATTACAAGAAAGAATTGATTCTAAGAAAAGTTTTTTTGTTTAAAATATTTAACAAAAATGTAAATTATACCCTGTTTTTTGTTTATATTGGGAAACAAGTGCTTCTTAGAATTGCATGCATGATTAAATATATGGTATAGTTAGTTTATCTATAATGTGTTGTCTTGTTTCTGTATATAAATTGTATATGAGAATTAATATAATTCCATATTATATATAAATATATAAATTCTTTTTTCTACATGTCGTGGTAGCTATATTACCTGAAAAACTTTCTCTACCAACCAAATATTGCACAGAATCTGCATACTGCATATACTATTTGGCATTTATGAAAACTATATATCTTTATGCATCAAAACACAATAAAACAACAAAACTAAGCGTTGTTGTTTTTTCGTCTCTCACGAGCATCCTATACCCGCAATTCACGCTATAGATCTATGCGTATATTTCGTGTACAGCTATAATTTCCTTTTTTTTAAAAAAAAATTCCGAAGATTAAATGCATGAATACAGTGGTAAGGCCATCAGTCTTGTTCTGCTTTTGCCATCATAATATATCGGAAAACCCATTATCTTTCTCTTTTTATTATTTGCAATATAACGCTATGCTATTCTGGTTGGAGAAATTTCAGCCACACCCGCACGCATCCACTCCACTCACCTGAAAATACGAGTTATATGCGAAACAATTACGAGACCAAAAACTTTCCAAAAAGTTATTGAAGCCTATATTCATTCGTGCTTTCAAATAACGTGGCGTTGGTTTTCTAGTCGGCGCCTTTAATTCCCAGCCACATTAAACACTATCAGCATTACTCTGGCAATGAGAATAATAATAATAGTAATAATAATAATAATAGTCAAAAGTACCCGAAATATTTCTCATCTGAGACTGGAATGCAGCATTGGTCTAGACCCGCCCTCACGGCCGTCGCGTTGCTTCTGATTGGCTCTCCCGTATCCGCATTGCCCCGCCCCTAACAAAGTCCGGTGTTCATTGGCTCGCTTTTCGCCCGTGAATGGAATATGGGTGCGGCTTGGCGTGCACACATACACGTGCCGACGAGTAGTGTATTTCATCCGAAATGGCTGCCTAATTTCTTTTCTCATCAGTATTCTTTTTTTTTGTTGTTTCGTCATTTTTTTTTGTCTGGGTGCAGATCTCTAGCTATTTTTCTCGCGAAGAAAGCCGCCTTTTTTATGGAATTGTGTGCGTAGAAACTTCTCTGCCCCTATAATGAACAATGGAAAATTACTCCCATTGTCATTATTTCGAGCATTATTTCTATTTCTGCTGTTATTTCCTTCAGTGTGTGCCACGTTTGCGAATGTAATATTGGGTTTGCGTGCTTTTCAATGGGCTGGGAACCACTTGGGATGACGTTTTTTTGCCAAAGTTGTTATGGCAGAGAATGTATGTATACATAATGAGTGTTCACATCCAGGGATTGTGTCGGGTGTCCAATAAGTGCTTTACAGAATAGTTTTAGGACTACGATAATATGAGATTATATTATGTTAGAGTTGTAACTGAAATAATTAACATTAACAATTGACAATGTAACAGTAACTATATGCCCTTTGTTTCTATAATTTGTGATTGATAACAGTTATATATATATGTATATATATAACTGTTTGAAACTATCAATTAACAACTTTTGCTATATGCATGCATGCACTGAGAAACTATATATATATATATGCATGCATGTGATAACGATAGTGGAATGGCGTAAGATTTTAATATCAAACAGCTATAGCTCATATAAATAGATATATACATACGTTCAGCAGTTTATTTCTCCTTTTTTGAATGTCTGCAATTTATATAGTGAAATTAAAATGATTGTATACAAATATATAGTCAGGTTAGTCGATATAAGGCACATGAATGTTTAAATATTGAATGTTAAGCGCAGTTTACGCATGCGCAGACAAACGAAACTTATACTTGTGGTTTGACAGCATCTGGTATAGTAATTTGCCATGCAGTTTGGGCTAAAGGGCATTGTTCGTATAAAGCGCTCTTGGAGACGGCATATTTCAGATCAACAACTGTACCTATATTTTTTTTAATCGGCAAATTACATATGAGGGTTCTCTGAAATACGCTTAATTGTCGACCTCGATGCAGCTTATTTGTACCGAAATATATGTTCTCAAATATTATAAATGAAAAAAAAGGTCGTATAATATTTTCGCCCTTTCGTGATTATAGAGCTTTTCGTACGTTGGACTGATATTAAAACTTTTACTGCATTCCGACCTCCCCAACCCTGCAATTTCATTCCTAAACATACTTTTGCAATGCAGGTTGCCATACAGGGAGTGATACTTTCTCATGAGGGGAGAACAAGGACTTATAAGGCCCATCCACGAGTATCGTTATAGAACAATTGACTTGCACACCTCTGGCGCATGACTTAATTTGTACTCCTGCATGGCCTTACAAATAAATCATGACAAATACGATAAATGAAACTTAAATATGCATGAATTAATAAGTTTTGCATTATCATACTATAATTTTATGGGAGATTTTCAATCTAAACCATAAAATCTAGAAAGTTGTTTTCAATATTCATAACTTTCATGTGCATAACAATTATATATATAAGCTGAGATAGCGATATATAATTGCATGCATGTATATAGAGTATATAACGCAAATGAAATATACACACTTGTAAATTTGCATATATTTTCACTGTCCATGTGTTATATACAATTAAGGCATGAAAATTGTTATAAACATGTATACATGGTAACTGGAAATGTTCAATATATATATATATAATATATATCTTAAGTGTAATTTACGAAAATATATAGTATATCATTGCTGCATGCATGCATATATATATATATGCTGACAATTGCATAACATTGTGCATACCGTTATATTTCTGTGAGATGTATACACAGAATTATGGTTCTGTGCACATGTATACATCCCACAGAACTATGCAAGAACTATACTTTCCCCTCATGAGAAAGTATCACTCCCTGCATTTCAAAAGCATGTTTAGGAATGAAATTGCAGGGTTTGGGAGGTCGGAATGCAGCAAAAGTTTTAATATCATTTTTTTTCATTTATAATATATATATAGATATATAAAACACGTATTGTCGTATATATATATATATATATATATACATATATATGACGATAAGTGTTTTTTTAAAATATTCTGTAGTTCTGTGGGATATACATGTGCACAGAATCATGATTCTGTGTACACAGTAATATAAAGTTATGCACAGTGCAAATGGCTTCCTTAAGTTTATATACGTGTCATTATGCTAATAAATACATGTTACGGCATCACATTCCAGAGTAAGTATATGCGAGTATATATGGAATATTAAGTCAAACGATGTATAGGGATTCCATCTTATTTGCATAAGGTTTTCTTTGCAAATTCGCTATAGGCTGCTCAGACTGGATCAGAAGTCATATGCATGGACTGCTTTAGTAAATGGCACGGCCCTCTGTGGCCTATATAGCCATGCATCATGCATGAATGTTTGTCACATTTGTCGCTTTACGAATTTCACGGTCGATCAACCCCTATGAAAGAAACCTGGTGTAATTCAAAGAAATCGAGTTTTAAGCCATAGTCAGGGGTGGGATGGGGGTTGAAAGACGTATGGGATCAGGGGTGCCCCAAGCTTGCCTAGTGGGTTGGACCATGGCTAAGGGGGACACGACCTGGATCCACCCCTGATCCACCTTCTCTCCTCCTTCGGTCGACCGCACAACACTGCGTGCATGAGTAAGGGGGCGGAAACGGAAGCCCACGAGGAGATCCCCTCTCATTTCTTGCAGAAATGCATACTGTATATATGGCATTCACTATCCTATCAAAATTTATGGCAAATATTCACCCTTTAAAGTTCCCCTTTTTATAATAATAAGAAATTATAAGAGAAGTAAATGCATGGTATACATCCGTGAATACACCATGTTGATGTCTGCTTGGTTAGTCTATTAATGCTTTCAATATTTTCACATGCATGTAGTATATCTAAAATTAATGCGCAGATTGTACATTAACTACACCTCATTAATCAATCATTATAAACATGTAACGGATATCTATGCTTTCACTCATGTTAAAAGTATTAATTATTGCAATATATTTATAACTTTTGAAATTAAGGTGAAAATAATTAACCTCTGTATATATGAATGACCAAATTAAAAAATGAAGTTCTGCTATGCATATCGATCATTTAATTCCTCGTGACTGCATGTAGGAACTTTTTAAAATCTATATTTATATATATATATATAAATATATATGCACCTTTTATATATAGTGATCTGACAACATGCATTTGGAAGATTTCAGTCATGACCATGGAATTTATTTATTTATTTATTTATTTTTTTGAACTAACATGCATAGAAATAGAGGAATATTTACTTTGTGAGATTTTTTAAATTTAACGTTCACCATGTTAATTGATTAAAGTGACTTATATTAATGGGATTCGATATACTGATACACGTATATGTATACAATACCTATAGCCACACATATATATATATATATAAGGCCATAAACATGTTCACCTTGCACTGCATGAATGCGAATGACCAATAAGAAGGACAGAAATGATGCTTTATATAGAAAAACTTTAATGTAAGAGTATTCAGGATAATAAATGTGTTTAACCGATAGTACTGCTAGTGTAGAATTCGAAATATTATATTTTGATACTCGTATATATAGTATACATTCTTGTTGCATATAAGTTGAAAACATGGGGCCGAATGTTGTTCGGGCATGGGTTGGAAAGACCTGGGTTTCGTATGTCCAGAAACAATTCCTTAACATTTTAGGGGACATCTTTTGTGCTTTTATAGTCCCTTACTTTTAAAAATGGCAACTCTGTTCGGAGAGCGCATTATTGTATTCTAGGTTTTTTTTTGTGTTTTTGGTGAAAATTGCCCCCTCGCCCAGGGTATTCCCCTTTGAAGTAGCAAAGCGGCACATTTGACGAAAGGCTTTCCCCTGTCCCAGCACGGGACGTGTCCATCGCGACAGGGGGTCCATGTTGACAGCCATTGTTCAATTGATATCCAGCCCATGCATGGACATATACACAGAGATGCATAGGAACCCCGAGGAAAATGACAAGAGAAAATGTGTACCAGAAAAGAAACGAATTCGTCTTTTCTGAGTTCTCCCTACCTTAAGGCACCCCCTGAGGAACCCAAAGGTGCCGCCGCAGTCGCCATGCCGGGTCCGCCAGTGTCCACTCGCTATAATGACCGGTGCTCATTTTAGTGCAATGACGCGTATTCTGTAATGGGGAGAACTCGTGTAAATACGTGTGAAGCCAGCCTCGACCTTTAACATCCGCAATGTGAAAGACATGTCATTGAAAACATTTCATAAAATCGTGACACGACTGATTTTTAAAAATAATAATTTCATGCATGCAATATATTCTATATGTCCCAAATCCAATTACGTAAATCCATGGATATGGAAATGGCAAACTATAATTTTGCAGAAACCACTGAAGTCTAAAATATGATTAAAATTATATTAAGGAAATGTGAGCTTTTTATGCTAAAAAAATTTTTCATTATGCTTTTACGCGATTTTTGGGCGATGCTTGGGAAGAAAAAAATTTGAAATCATTTTGATTTCATATATAAATTATAATTGATACAAGGTGGAAGTTTTTATATTAAGGTTATGTGTATATATGTGAAATATGGGTCATTGGCATGTATTCAAATTTTGAAGTGAGTTTTGAAAAAAAACGTAACTGCAAGAATTTCCGGTAGTTTTATACAATGTTTTCAATAAACTAAAATTAAAATAATACATTCAAGAAAATTGCAATATATAATGTTTTTCAAATGAATTTCCGAAAATCCAATCACAATTTAATAATAAAAATTATTATATAATTGAACTATGTACACAAAAACCAATTAAGATTTTCACTATATCAATAAAACAATTAATATATACATGCAGCATGCATTTATAGCACGACATTATTTCGAGTATGACTATATATAAACATGCAATGTATTTCTTTAATGGAATTTCAAAATATAATCCACAAGAATTTATCAGATAAATTTTATAATCATAGGTAAATACAATATATAATCATAAATTAAATATTGATTTTTAATATTGCTTATTTGAACAGTCAAAATGAAATTTACTATTTGTTTGATGTATATATATATGTTGTGTTTTTATTATTTAAAAATATTCATTTGATTTATTTCGTGTATCTCATAACTCGTAATAAATTCTGTAAAAATATACTTTTACATGCAGAGCATATATAATCTGCCTTTTTCATTTACAAATAACTTGGATATTTGCAGAATTAATAAGATCAATATTTATGCATAATGTCAACACTAATATTTTGTATAAAAAAGTGCCTATGCTTGTCCCTGTTCTTTGTTTGGCCACTGAAATGTATTTGTTAAATTAGTTGGTTAAAAAATGCTCACCATGCATGCACATATATATAGACTGTTTAAATTAATTACGTAATTGATAGAAGCTTAAAAGTACATGTGCAAGTGATTTTTCACTGACAATGTGTTTGGACCCAGAAGTCGTATATATTGAAACATGATGCATGCTTTGCACGCAATATATAAAGGTGCTTTCGCAGCTATAGGATTTTTTTATATTTTAATCCGTGGTCCTCTTATCGCTTTGAAGTTGTAACCAAAATTGGGCCAACAAAGGTGGTTCCGAATTTCCTAAATCCATATAACGATTTTACGCCCTTCAAATCCCTCTTCTTTTAGCTGAAGGTTTGGACAGGCCTTTCACATCAACTTGATTGAAATATGTAGCAAATCCTATTACAGTATCCATTGCGTAATATGTGCTTAGACTAGCTTTTATATATATAAGTAATGTGCTTTGCTATAGTTTCCATTTACGAATTTCTTTGCTTTTAAGTAGAAGCCTGATTTTTCACACCTGTTGTGTATGTATTCAGCATGCTGACTCAAGCAAGGGCTATTCACATTGCATTGCATCTACATGATGCACTGTATACATGTAGTGTGGCCACATAAAAGAGGAACCTTTTTAACAAATTCTTAAGTTTTTTGTTTTGTTTTTTACTCGAAGTAAATACAATTTTGTACAAATGTTGATTTCTCATGTCTTTTTGAACTGCCCTTGAGTATGTGCAATTGCACTCGTGCTCGTGTTTTAATTTACTTGCAAGAAATGGTGTTCAGTGATGAAGAGTGAACCACGATATCATTTTTACGAAAAACAAAAGGTAATTTCGTGAAAGTGTTTTTAAAGAAATTTCCTCCTGATGAGTTGGTCGCTTGGTGGATTTAGCAAACTTTTGCACAAAATTGATTCAACTGGATGGGTGAAACGTAGAGTTGGAAGTGGAAAGCCAAGATCTGTGCACACAGAAAATAACATTACCGATGTAAGGGAGCTGGTACTTAACCAAGAAAACCAACCAAGCGCCTCCGGGCATGTGTTGCAGGGATGGAGGACACTGAGTACAAATTGAAATAGCTGTTTTGTTCGTACATTTCTTGCCTATATACAGTGGAACCTCGGTTTACGAACTTAATCCAATCCTCGACCCTGTTCGTGAACCGAAACGGTTGTTAACCGAATCAATTTTTCCCATTGCAATTAATGTAAATCCAAATAATGCATTCTTTGTCTGAGAATTTTTTTTAACATGTTATGGCTTATGTGTGGAAATAAAACAGAAAGGAAATAAATATAACAGTAATATTAGAAGAAAGCAGTTTAATACATCCATGATTTCCAACATTATAGGAAATAAAAGCGTGCGCCCACGTGGTGTCATCATGTTGCCGTTGCTGCATGCATGTGAACCAGTTGTGGATTTAAGTAAATCGGCCCAGGCGGCAAACACCCCAAGGGGCCCATATGAAAGTATCAACATTTCACTTTTTCAGTTTTTGTTGTAGATTTATTTTCTGAAATTTTAAGCAACTGCTAAAATCAAGACCAATAGAAATCCGTAAAAATGCAAATACATATTTAAATAGCTTTCAATCCTAGTCTTGCTTTCTGTTCCGCAAATATTTTAATTGTAGATTCCAAATTAATTTCATTGGCAACTAATCTTTCGATATAAAGCATGCTGAGAGCATTGATGGTGTCTTCAGCTAAATTAGCATGGCGGTAGTCTTTAATTATATATTAAGGGAAAATTGTTGAATATAGTTAATACAAGGATATCAACTCGAAACTATATGGCAATCTTGTGTGAATGTTTTTGTAAATCCATGGAGATCAACTCTCAACAGATCATCATCCAAACCTTTTTTTCTAATAATATTAGCTTTTTCCTTGCTTGCATAGTTTTTTAACCCCAATAGTCACAAATTAAAAACTAAGTTTTCTCAAATAATCTAAGCTGCAAGTGAAAGGTGTTATACTGTTTGCTAATTGCTTCTGCACTAATCATGAAGGAAAGGGGTGGGGGCTGCAGGTATAGTAAACAAACAGGAAAGAACTAAATTTAACACACAAGACAGACAGTCAGCCTTAAATAAACAGTCTTATCCCTCAAATTATACATGCAGTTTTTGAAAGGTGAAAATTCATCTATTTTTCTTCTGTGAAATAGTGAATATTTTAATTTTTTCAACCTAGGCAAATTTCATAAACATATAATTTTTTTATGAGGGCACTGGGGCCCAGGCGGCACCTGTCCATTTGCCACCCTGTTAAATCCACCACTGATGTGAACCATGCAAATTCATTTGCAGATTCTGTTTAAGAAATTTACTTTAACAATCATTGTTTCCATTAGGAAAATTTGTATTATTCTATTCTATTCTGTTGTTAATTATATGATTTGTCTTAAATCGACGTCATCAATGGATTGTCATTCATTGCAATTGGTGTGGATAAAACAAGAGACGAACTTTTGCCATATTTGCAATGTAGGCAAACTATAATATCGATTTTAATTTAAATCCTTGGAAATTATAACATTTTTGATGTTACCTGTATTTAGTAAAACTTATTAGTAACAAAGATGTTCTGCTAAAACTAGTAAAAACCCGGACTTTTGATTGGTGGTCCAAAGAAATGTGTTCGTAAACTGAAGCATCTTTCGTAAAGCGAAACAAGATGTGGAGTTCGTAAACCGAGGATCCACTGTATTCAAATACAAGTGTTTTGATATATCACATATTTTGATTCCTGAACATGCAAATGTTTTTGTTTTAGAGATTTAAGGAAACATGCAGTGAATATTTAAGGCAAGAATTTTTAGAAAAAGGAAATTTGCTTTGAAGGGTTGCATGCATGCTTATGAAATGTGAAATTATGTTCATTGAATCATTTGATAATTCCATGCATAACTAAATCAAATAGCAAATGTTTCAGTAAAATTAACATGCATCCATTTAGGAACACTCCATGGCCAGAATTTCACTTATGTCACATCCATATTGCAATAGATACCCCATCCTCGATCCTCTTATTTTGTAATTAAATGAAGCATAAATTGTCAATGTTTTTAAATGGATATATAGTTTTGTTGCTTTAACGTTAAATTTTGTTTCCCCTAAACATGTACAACCAACCAACCAACGAACTCTGCATGCGTTTTGTTGCTGCATGCAATTGATGTGTGAAAACAAAAGTCCAACGCACTATATATATATATGTATAGTATATATAAAATGGTTTGTTTATACGTTGACTGGATGAAATATATACGTTATGAAATTTCAATGACCATGCAGTTATATATAGTGCATGATATAAATCTTGCAATTTATAATAGCATTCCTGCAGGAACACAGAGGAACTGCAGTTGATAAATGAATTGTTATGATTGGAAAAGATTTGACAATGATATATAATGAAGATTATTACTGTTTTCCCAAGCCCATTTTCACTTACATACACTTGAATGGATAATTCACCAGTTCATGAGGCGTTAATATAATGTTTGATTCTCTGCACTTATTTAATCAAATACATACTATACTGTATTTATAAGCGTTAACATACACTTTCCCTTGTCATAATCATTGCATTCATGGAGGAGGTTGTCATTTGGAAAACATATGAATGGAGATGATCCTCTAAACCTAAATGGCTTACTTTTACTTCAACATGCGGTATATACGTTAATATTTTTTATGCGGAAACGGGCTTATCGTGTTATACCTGCAGAAATGCAAACTTGTAAAGGGCCTAAAGCGTGACAAATCCTATATATTTTGTCTCTATCCGAGAGTCCATGTTCGGATCAGTGTCTAAGGCTGTATAGAGAATCATGACGTGTAAGTCAACATGTATATTTAGGGCCTCCACATTACGCATCTCTCGACGGCTTGCTAATCGGCTTAGCTCTGCCTTTTTGTAGGCTTCATTCGCGTGCTTTTAAGGGGCCTCAGAGCGCCCCCTATGAATGTTTGCGGCCACACTCGAAACTGTTTGTCCAATGGCAAATCCTATTTGCTAAATACTTCATCCCTAATGTTCGGCCCCGGGTTTACATCTCGAAACATGTTTGACTTAGGGGGCTTTCCAAGGGGCTTTCAACGTCAGCATTCAGAAACGTCCAGCAGCAGACGTTGAAGGGAAAACCGGGATTGGATGAAAAGGCAGCAGTTTTTTTTTTTTTCTTTGAATGGCACCATATTTTATAGTTTATGTATGCGTCCGCGTCCCTTTAACCCCCTCCCGCGGATGAATAGCTTGTATTCCCGTTTAAAGTAATTGTCTCGCTGTCTCTGTGGCTTTTCTTGTGTAGATCATAGAGACATTGTTGCGTGTGTAGGGGGCGCACAATGTGCTTTTAGAGGGGGGGAGACACTGCATGCAGCGCCGCACTGACACCTGGCAAACCATTGACATATGCAAGGCCCCTTAAACGCCCCATTATGAGGTATTACTTATATTTTAAACAAAAATATTTACGACATGTTATGCACGTTGCAGTCAGCGCGGGGCCATAAAGAACTGACCGGGATTGGACCCGAGGTTTGACCCTCCCACCCCCCTAACCTCCTCTGCCTCTCACCCCGCCTAAAAATTAGAAAGCCAGCCCTCATAAGTTATCCGAATGTGCATCGACGATAGGATCGCATCCCGCGATTCTAAATAATGAGCCCCTTTTCTATCGATTTCGCTATAAAAGACCCATTTGTAAGCCCTAGCTTCGAGTCACGCAGGACCATTGAACTTTTGCTGAGATTAATACTTTGGCGCTTTGTTCGCGGCTCACCAGAAGGGAAAGGCTCATTGGGCATGTAGAGGCGTCCTCACTTATCTATACATGTTGCATCCATCCGTGATCCGTGTATGGGTCTCAAAGTGACTTCCGTGGAAAAATAGTTCCCCTCTATGATGGGAAAGAAAGCCTTGATAGATATCTGGCTTAAAGCTTCGAATATAAGTTTGACTTCAGGAGGCGTTTTCTAATAAAATTTCGATAACTTCAATCGTGAATTCAATTGCTCCTTCCTGTCGCATCTATCACTATACACACCCCAGAGAACAACCGGTAGCTGCATGGAACTGTATCTAAAACCCTATACAGATATCACTACATGTTGTATGCATGTATATGGTTAGCAATTTTAGATTAGTCTCTACTCGTATAACTGTATAGCAGATTACGAACCATTTTGATTTGCGGTTATTCATGCCCAGATCTCCAAGGGTTGGAATCCTGCGCCAGCCTCACAGAAGTTGTTTCAATGCTATATTCTATCAATCTGTTTAAACCCAACCTACATGTGGTTTATGGTGCTTGTTTGTTAAATTAGTCACCAACAAACGTGTAAACACATTTCTGGCTTATATATAGTTTAGAAGCCCAAATTTGTTTGGTTAATCTTCAGTATTATCGAGCATCATGGTTAGAGGGCGCTAGTGCATGCTGTATTGATTCGATTCTGGAACAACATGAGTTAATCATAGAATCGATTCGTTCGTAGAGGCACCCCACATAAAGACCCACCGGTGCATATTTAATTCCTTTGTGTTTATTTATCATTATAGGTAATGTAAACATCAGGTGAAATTTTAATGTGACTATATACACGTGTCTCAGCAATTTCCCTGAAAACTAAATTTATGAAATAAGCATTGTATACGCCATGCCAGAAATGAATTCGTTGGCACCTATACATTTCAAAGATTGTTTTTGTGTGGCTTTTGGACTTACGCATTTTACGAATTGAAACAAAAACAACAAAAAAATGTTCTTTTTTGCAATTTCCTAAGCTGAAAATCTGGAACTTGATTCATCGTAAATCAGTGAATGTGTATAATTTCATGTTTTTTCAATATCGACATTTTATATTTAAGCTCTTGCAAAAAAGAATGTTATTGTAGCGCCACCTGCTGAGTTCGAATCTCCATCAACTCCTTTATTCCCTTGTTCATTCTTAATGCATGGCGATTGAAACTTTCGCTGCATTTCTTCTATACGGACTGTTTCATTTTAGGTTTTCTTGTTTTTTGTTGACATTTGGTCATGTACAATATGTGACGCAAATTGCACGACGCCACCTAGTGACCAATGAAGGCGGATCGTTATACGTACACGTGAACGACTCGAGCCTTCCATACGTAGCAAATTGGCTTATGAGGGCTTGTGCACGGCGTATCTAATGTAAATATTGATATTGAAATAATGAAAGCCTATTACGTCACGGTTCCAATTGAATGGGCCGTGGCAAGAATCGCCTTATCGTTTTGCGATATACGGCATAGCAGGGCTTGTTTTCGGGATCCGAATATAATTTATCGTTTTTTCGGGTTACTTCCACTCGACTAAGTAAACAGATAAGCTGTTGCTGAATGCTAATTTCATGATGAAGGGTCTCTGGATCCTAGTTCCAACGCCTGCATGGGAACATAGAACCGAGGCAGCCGTTTTTCAAAGCTGAAAAGCATTTATAAATATGCCCGAGTCAAACCCCGAAAGTTATTCGCTTTTATATTTCCTTTTGAAAAGCTTTTCAATCCACATTGCCACTGAATGGTGATGGACGCGGACCGAAAGGTGGCGTTGGCGCAGAAAAAAATGGCGGCCGCGATGACAATGCCATGCAAAGCAGCGTGAATGGGAATTGAAAGTTTTGGGCGCTATAAGCCTCTGTAACACGCAGCCCCCGAAACTTCCATCGTGAATTTTTGACGGGATTTCAGTTTTGGATCAATGGTGTCTCTCCAAAGTGATTATGAAAAGGCAAGAAGGCGGAAGGAAATGGCACTCCACTCTGTTTGTTCCGCGCCAACGGAGCCCAAAAGTGACCGTTGATCCGGATGGAACGAGCGTGCTTGCACTCTGAAGGGCCGGACCCAGGGTGGGTCTCCAAGGCGGACAGGCGACGCTTCACCCCCTGGCGACAAAGAGAGAAGGTGGTCAGTGACACCGCCTTCACGCGCGCCGTTGCATGTGCATCCATCAGCATGTGGACCCACTCGAGGGGGGAAGAGCCCTTCTCACGCATGGACGGACCCACAAGGGCCCTTCGTTAGAGACCCATTCGGGCCCTGTGTTCGCTACATTAACCAATTATCATTGATTAATCATTATGTAGCCCCGTAGGTGCGTGCAAAATCTCCGTTTTCATGTTTTTCAAGGTGTAAGTGGGATATGTCAAATGTAAGAGATTAGAGAATGTATAGGAAACCTGGAGCCGATGGTGTTCAGAAATTCAGAATGACTATTGGAAAGGAAAGTTTTGAAATTTCAAGTTTTATTGCATGTGCATGCTTGAAGTTGTTTGAAAAACTCCGCTTTCGTGCTTTCAAAAAATATTCATTTTTGGTCTTCACGTGTTATGCTCCAGTGGATTTGCTGGACTGGAGTTATATTTAGTTAATTTACATGAACCAAAACTAGCCTTATAGATAGGGAAATAAAGTTATTCGTGTACTTCTGCCCACACTTAATTTACACTTAATGTTACAATTAAAATTAAATAAAACACATACTTGGGCATATCTGCAGTCACAGTATTACGAAGTATGTTGAAATTGATACTCATGACCGTTCGAGGAACAAAATTTCACTTGATGAAACCCTTTGAACTTTAAGGGCATTATTCCTCATTCATCAGGTTGGTAGAGATTTATAACTTGTATTTTTTTGTCGACTCTTGAAGGTTTCTATAATACACACCGCTTCATGTCGCTTTAGGCTAATTATGCCGCCACCATTTTGAATTGTTCATCTCTAAGAACGTCTTCAATGGACCATAATTATTCATTAATTAGCACTGGTCCTATAGCATAATGGCCTTCACGTTCATTACAGACAACAATGAGTGTTTACTTTCGGAACGTTGTTGGAGGGGAACTCTCGTTAGTATAGTATGGAAGCTTGCGGTAGTTGAAATATAGATGCCTAGTGATTCAGCATTTTTCTTCGACATGAAAGAAAATTGTCTTTTCATTCACACTTTTCTAGTTTGTTTCTCACTCGGTGGTCACCATTCATACAACGGCGGGCAAAAGGACACCCACCCCGTGGGGTTGCCAACCCCTTCCCACTAAGCGGCAGCCTGCCACCTAGTGGGTGAGTAATTTTGTGCAGTAGTGGTACTCAGTGGCAGATTTCACTATTTGATTTTACAGTAAACTTGGAAGTTTTTTTTGTTGTATGTCGAATCTATAAATCCCTCTATAACGAATCTTATAGAAATTTCAACTAGACAACCATACTGCAGGGTTGTTGCCCTTAAACGAATTTTTCCCGTATATTTCCTATTTGAAAATGACACTCGAAGCCCAGCCCTATTCTATTCAGTTGATTCTATTTGAATCCAATTGGCATTTAATCTTATCTTGATTAGTACTTAGGTATAGCTATTCTTAGGGAAATTTAATACGTTGATTTTTTTAAAGCATGAAACGCATTGGGGGAATTCTGTAACTTAACACCAACTTGTTGTCGTTGAACCCTCGTTGGACACATGTCTTGTTGGAGTCAATTTGAAAATTGAATATGAGACTGCAGTTAAAGACATCCCCAAACTGCCATGACAAAGTATGCTAAGTATACTTCGGAATATATACATTGCTCGATAAACTCTCTGATCAAATTGAAACTAGGTTCGGTTTAGTTTTATATAAATTAAACTCAATATTTTGAATGTTAGAAGTCTCTGAGGATGGCATTGAATTAAAGAAATTATTTCAAGTAATTTCCAAATCGATGGTGTTGGAAAATACTTGTGCATGAAATGGTATGCTTGTTTATATTTTAAAATATGTAAGATTATATTACAATCTTTGGAAAATCTTAAGTAAGTCTCAACAGAATATTAAGCCTGAACAGGTCACAACAGAATACAATTCAAGTTTCCTTATATGGGACAGGCTAGTTCATAGCTACACATTAATAACCGGAATCGGCCAAAATAGATGTTTCCGGCTGAAGCTTCTAGCCTCCCGTGCAGCATTTTTCAACCATTTTCAGCTCACAGCACACAAAATAACTTTTTAGAATCTCCTAGGCACACTGAATATTGAGTTAAAATTATCAGGGCAACCATGCATAAGTTTCTTTAAGGATAGGTTTAATAGATTTTTTTATCAATAAAACAAAGAAAAATCTTCTGTTTAATAAAATTATCAGATCACAGATAAACATTTTTATTCTTTTTTATTTACAATTAGTGTATAGAAGATAAATTTTCTACCCTCTCACAAACATCCGCCGTCACGGCACACCGTTTTGAAAAATGCGTTTTGAGGGCATATACATATATAGGGTGAAAATCTCTACTGTGAAAGGAAAACATG
>JAQGAE010002120.1:0-19194 GCA_034696685.1 Julus scandinavius | reverse complement strand
TAAGGTACAAATGTCTGTAAAAATGCATATGTTCCTTTTAAAATGTGCATATGTCCTTTTGCTGTTTAGAGTGTATGGTGGGTGTATTTGATAAATATATAGGTATATAGGCAAATGTGTAGAAAATCAGTGTTCCTACCCCGTGATGATAAAAAGCATACAAGTAACCTAAAACCTTTCATAAACCCTGCAGAAATCTTATCTGCAGCGTTACAAATTTTAGCGTTTTTATACATTAACGATATTACAAAGAAGGCCCTTAATTGATGCTTATACGTCGTTGAATGCAGATATTAACGGAAACGACAGGTTGCTAGCATGCACGCTGCTTCGTCTCATAAATATTCATGAAAAAAAAAAAAGTCGTGCAACTCCAAGTACATCCACCTTAAATACACAGAATTATAGTTATTTTAACCTATACTTTGTGTCATTTTATGTATCGAAAATAAGTTGCTTTTTTAAATTTGTGGAATTATCGGGCTGTGCATGGAACGTAATTAACGGACATAAACGACGTGTAAAACCTCAAACCAGAAACAAAAACGACGAAAAGATAGTCATTTTGTGGAATCCCATATTAATGAAAAGCTACAGGAATTAATTGAGGATGCAAACGTCATTTTTTCATATTAAACTCCACAGGGTGTTTTAATGAACGAACGGGTTAAAAAATATAAGCGGACAGCAATTTGGAGACGACTTTTAAAAAAAAAACTAAATTTAAAACATGGACATGGGAACATTTACATATTTTAGTGAGTTTTAGATTGAACAAATATATAGTTTTGAAAATGTGTTAAACCGATTGAATACAGCACATGAAACTACACATACACTGTGAGTCATAAAAAAGTAGAACCCAATAAAAAAAAAAATCACAACTTCGTGAAAAATGCTCCAATTTAAATGAAATTTGGTACATATGTAGAACAATAGTACTTGTTCCTAACATGCGTCAAATCTCGGATTTGCAATATACATGTATGTAAAGTAATACACGTGTCTTTATACCATATCTAATTTCCAACAGGGATAACATGGCTGTTTGCCAAGACTTAAAATCAGAAAATAAGTGAATTAACGATATAAAAATACAGAAATATTTATGAAGGTCCATTAAAGAAACATTTACCCTAAAAATGTTTTTTTTTTAATAACATGCATCATATATAGTTATTTGTATTTACCACGCAATGCAGGTATTTGCGGATTTAAAATGCATTATACGAATCTCATTAATTGCCACTATATATGCAGAAAGAGGGTCACATTACCACAAAAAAATATTAAATTTAGCGAGAAAAAAAAAACCAACGATGCAATTGCACGCAAATATGAAAATTAACCTAAACATTTGCTAACATTCACACGGATATCAATCAAAATCATCAAATAAGTATATAGAAATCATTGTACAAGCCACAACAACATATTGTGAAATTACTTTGCAACAAATGTTTCGTCGATAATCACATATACTAAAACTATTATACAGTGTGTGTATAATACAGTGTGTGCACATACTTTCTTGTCAAAAATTTGCAATAGTATATTTTGAAAGTATTTGCGGCAATTTATATCATAACCATTATTCAATAAAACAAAGAAACTATTATCGATAACTGACGAAAATCATTTCAAAGAAAACATCGCTAAGATTGCATCCTACTAACAAAGAAATTTCACATCTAGTATATAAAAAAAATGAAACCCTTCCACTTTTCTACGGCTGTTGCTATATAGAGGTCAATGGCAGTTTTTAAGATTACTTTCGAAAAATCACGTGATGAGTGCAATAGACGATGACGACGAAGACACTCGATGAAAAACACGATAAACTAAAGCTGTGTTGCACATTTTCAAAGGCGGGCTTCACAAAACACCGATTATTGAAATTGGCAATTGCAATCGATAAGAAATAAGGCTGCTTTAAAATCCCCTTTAGTGGCCATTCAAAAAAGACGTCCTCAATACTGCTGCCATGTGGACAGGGGGTAGAGGGGAGTTAAGGGGACGTCCTTTTTGAATGGCCCCTTACCTCGAATATTAATATAAAAATAGCTGTGGTCATGGAATGGATTCAGTTTCAGTTGTAAACCAATTTGGATAGAATTTATACAAGTGCATGCGCGCATGCGCAACGAGCCGATACTATTCATGACCTCGCCGTCGCGCATGCACATATCAATATAAATTTATCCAAATCGGGTTTCAGCTAAATCCATTTCGTGACCATAGATAATATGGAAATAGCACATCATGTACATGTGGTATGTCGCCTTAAAAATCTGAACAGTTTTATAGGGTCGTCGCCTCGTATAAGGAGCAGCCATTGTACCGTCTGCTGGGGGTCTACCCACATTCTCCCGAGGGTTCTATAGGGGATACACATTGAAATTGTACGGAGACTCACGAAGGCTCGTGTGCTGTAAACATAACGTTTACTCGCAGTAATACAGTTAACACCAAGTTTTGTCGGATTTTTATGCTGGAAAGTCGTAAACAAGAAGTTTATATCGTGAAGACCAAGGACAGACATATGTCATATGAAATATTTTGAGAGGCCCATTTTATAGGGTATTCTGTGAAAAATACCCGTTGAGCCTTCACGAGGCTCCGTACAATTTCAATGCGGGGGAATCTCCTGTGCGGAAACCTCCGGTCACCACTCCCGAGCGTTTTTTTACTCTCCTCCTGGGCTCGTATACCCTCTCTCTCAGGGGTTACAGACTAAAATCTTTGGCGATGAATACAAAAGAATAACGTACGAGGGCGGGATTCAGTTTTCGAGGTAGACAAATCTCTCGAAGATCAACGGGGTGAAGGACGAATGGTGCGCAAATTCCGTTTCAAAAACTGGGTGAACGGATCGTGTAATTTGAAAATCTTGAAATCTTGAGTAAACTGGATGTTGCTTATTCGTTGAGTCCTCCTGTGGTCTCCTATTTTCAAATTCTTAAAACTATCTTAGCACAATCACTGATGCACTGCCTGACACCAGCTCTATACAGTGGAACCTCGGTTTACGAACAAATCGGTTTACGAACATCGCATGTTGTTTCGCTTTACGAACGATGCTTCAGCTTACGAACACATTTCTCTGGACCACCAATCAAAGGTCCGGGTTTCTGCAATTGTTTTACCAGTTTCAGCAGAACATCTTTGTTACTAATAAGCTTTACTAAATACAGGTAACATCAAAAATGTTATAATTTACAAGGATTTAAATTAAAATCGATATCAGTATCAAAGATATACATAGCCTCAATTGCAAATATAGCAAAAGTTCGTCTCTTGTTTTATCCACGCCAATTGCAGATGCAATGGATGACAATCCATTGATGACGTCGATTTAAGACTTAAATCATATAATTAACAACAGAATAGAGTAGAATAATACAAATTTTCCTAATGGAAACAATGTTTGTTAAAGTAAATTTCTTAAACAGAATCTGCGAATGAAATTGATTCACAGCAACGTCAGCATGACGACACCACGTGGGTGTCTTTATTTCCTATAATGTTGGAAATCATGGATGTATTATATTAAACTGCTTTCCTCTAATATTACTGTTATATTTATTTCCTTTCTGTATTATTTCCACACATAAAGCCATAACATGTTAAAAAAAAAATTCTAGGACAAAGAACGCATTATTTGGATTTGCAATAATTGAAATGGGAAAAATTGATTCTCTTAACGAACTTTTCGGTTTACGAACAGGGTCGAGGAACGGATTAAGTTCGTAAACCGAGGTTACCACTGTATGTGTTCATGTTATTTTGCCCTCTATTATCTCTATTTTTTAAACCATTACAAAGTCCTATAGCTCACATTTGATTAATGATGAAAAACATATATAGCTTTGTACTAGTTAAAAAATGTGGCATATGCCGCAATAATTTATCATATTTCTAGGGCATCTTATTTTAAAAAACTAACTAATGGAGACAAATACGAGAATAAAGGTTACTGAAGACGATATACAGTAAGAAAATCTGAACAAGGGCAGTATACATATATCAAGTCCCGACTTGTATACAGTATAAAATATGACATCAATTTAACACGTAAGTTAATTAGATATTCTGCAGGTGTCTCCTTATGGAATTACACCTTCATTGTATACTTTTGTTACAAATTCATGGAATTTGTATCCACAAATTTCAAAAAGGGTAAAAGTTTCAATGGCATAGAGTCCTGACAAAAAGTACATCTTTATGATTTGTTGTAGGCATAACACAAAAAATATCATAAAGATGGCACTTTTTGCAGGCTATTTATAAGCTGTCCTTATGAAATTGGGACATAACATTTTTGAGGGTTTATTTAACGACCTCCCGCAACCTTTTTATTAAGGTCAAAAGAGACAGTGAAGAGAGAAAATATATTAAGAGGAACATTTTATTCGCTTAGAAACATCTTTGGGACAACATAACTAGATAAGGGTACATTTGGAAAACATTCTGATACTTACGATAGTACAAGGATATAGTACACGTTATAGCATTCGGTTAACTTTGTTTGTAAGTAACATTGTGATAATTTATAACGAAATGTTTTAGGTACACGTTTATACATCACCGTGTTCTCTTTCGAACACGTATAGTCCGCCCTATTTCAAACAAAAAATTGGCGATGTATAATATACAGGGTGGGCCAATAAAAAGTAAGCCAACTTTATAAAAATCATAAAATGGTTATTTGTTAATGGAATTTAATGAAAATTTGTACAAATATTGTTTTTCTCTTTACTTTCGAATTGCCCTCGTTCACGTTCTTTTTTAATGACGTAATCATTCGAATTTGTCTTTCAAAATGGCGTTTACTGAAGAAGAAAGAACAGCGATAAGTTTTTTGCGTAAAACGAAAAATTATAGTGCTAGGAAATTTTTGAAACTATTTCCGGAGAAATGTGCTAACTTTGAACACAAATTGAAATAGGGAATTTTTTTGTATCCTATTTAAGTACACACGTACAAATTTTCAATAAATCCCATTAACAATTAACAATTTTATGATTTTTATAAAGTTGGATTACTTTTTATTGGCCCACCCTGTATATAAAAAACTATAACTATGTGATATAGATTTTTTATATATTATACATCTCCACTTTTTTTAAATCATGCAGTATACACTAAGTTGTAAAACTATTTCGAATCGATGAACGATTAAAACACATTCTGAAATCACAACATATTCTATACGAGTAAGCATTTTTCAAACAATACACTCCATGAAACATTTTCCAGGGTTCCCGCATTTTTTTTGAGAATGAAATTTCATGACCGTCCAGGTTTTTCAGTAAATTTTTGAATTTTTCCATGACCATAAAAAATTAACACTTCATTTTTTTTACTTTGTTTTTACTTAGCAAAGATATTTATTTGTAGTTAGAATATTAAAAAAAATTTAAACATGAACATTTGAAAACATTTGTTAAGTTTTTAAACTAATTTGTTTTTAATGTTTTGTCTTGGTCAGAACTATTCCATGACCAATTTGAAAGCTCCCTGTCTTTTCAGGTCCCTTCCACGACTTTTTCAAATTCCCTGACATTCCAGGTTTTTCCAGGAACAAAAAAGTGAATTAACACTATAAAACAATCGATTATTTCCTGTTATTTCCTGAATTATAGTTAAAACAACACATGTCCCCCATGTGGTGGATCCCATATGTTCTCAATAATCTTTAGGTTGGATAAAGGGTGCATGAGAACATAGAGATTACATGGGAACCACTGAACAATTTTAAAAACACGTTCAATCAGTAAGGGGGAATTCAAAAAGGACATCTCTGAAATTCCTTCAAAAATCGGTATTCCCCACCCCATGCCCACATGGTGTCCATTTTAGCCCAAACTTGCCCCCTCCACCTTCTCCCCCTCATGGACGTCCTTAATTTTCCGAAAATTAGGGAGTCGAGAACATTTTTTTGGAACATACAAAGGACCATTCTAAAAAATTTCCAAACACCAATTCCACGACATTTTCCCAGATTTTTCTTATAAACAGAAATTTCCTGACCTCGAAGGGAAATTCCAGCATAAAATTGGTGTTTAACACAAATTTAGGCATAATTCCCGACTTTCCCGATTTTTTAAAAATTCAAGCACAATTGGGACTGGCCCCGACTGGGGACACATTTCTTCTCGTGTCCAATTCCCTTTCACTGACCATGCATTAAAACTTAATTAAACAAAAAATCCAAAAACTGAAAAATACCATCCTAGCTTAGTGGGCTTCCATAATGGCTACCTACTCCCTCCCGCTGTCCACATGCCAACAGACCCCCTTACCCCCATCTTCAGGACGTTCTTTTTAAATGCCACATACTTTGGAACATTCTGAGAATGCAATACACAAAAAACGTGTTGTATTAATAAGTGAAAAATAACAAAACAAAAACACCAGTTGCTTAAAATCATAAGAAAAGGGGATTTTACCCATTTTGGAACCACCGAATTTGTGCAAAGAAGAGGGCGCTAGCTTCTTCTGTAACGAAGAAGGTAGAGATTTTTCGGTATGAGGGTGCACCCCCTTTTTACTCCATTCGTCGTGGGCATACGGACATCTGCCCACAAAACATGCAGCCACCATCAAGTTCATGGCACTACGTGTGTTCTTCTCATCTGCTGTATGCATTTTTTTTTTGGGTCTTTCTCTCTGTACCCTTTTTTTCCCTCCTTTTATAATACGTTACCCACCCGTCGACTCCCAAAATTATCCTACCCCCTTTTTCGTGGTTGCACGTGCCTGCTCCATACAACGAGTAATTTCAAAGTGCCAGTTTTTTTTTTTTTTTTTTTTGGTGGCGAATAGGGCTAAACTTATTAAGCAGCTGGTGTTTTCTGCCAAGGAATTCAAAATGGGCGAAAAAGTTTGAGAAAATGGGGGCCTCGGTATATATACTCTATTTTTGTATACATTGGCCTACAAACAACGCTATATAGCAAAGATAAATTCGCTAGCCGGATGGGGAGCTATTTAAGCTTCCGGTCAGCGAGGGCCGTTCATGGACGACGTCTAGAAACTGGTATTTTAGTGCAAATTGCCAATATAAATTTTAAACAAATCAATCAAATATGTTAGTCTAGATCAGTGTTTGCCAACCTTTTTCAACTCATGGCACATTACAAATTGTCACGGCACAGCATAGATATTTCAAGAATATATCTCTTTTATATGAAATTAAGAAAACATCACGTGTTTTATAAAAATGCCTACTCACAGATGAATATTTTAGTTTATACATAAGGTATAAATTCTCGACCCTCTATAAACTTCTGCGGCACACCTGTAGACCCTTCACGGCACACCGGTTGAAAAATACTGGTCTGGGACAATCACGAATTAATTCAGTTTATTTTGGATATATTTTAAATATACACTAATGTATCCATTAATATTAAAAAGAACAAAAAAATCGATTAATCAATAAAAACAGTTAAAATACCTGGAAAAACTACCCTCCTTTAAGGCGGAATTTACCTAACGTTATAGATGACGATAGTCAATGGTCCCTTTTAGGGGATAGCCAGTGGTCAAAAATCCATAGGGCCTATTGATAATTTAACTTAATTAGTTAAATTCCACAAAAGGTACGTTTCCGATGATAAGGAAATTTCGGTATAAAGAAGTACTATCCTAGTGATAATGTTTTACTTACTACTTAGGGGCCATTCAAAAAGGACGTCCTGAAGAGGGGGTAGGGGGTCTGCTGACATATGTACAGGGGGTAGCCATTGTAGACGTCCAATAATGATGGCATTTTTCATTTCTTGGATTTTCTGTTAATAAGTTTTAAAAGTCAGGGAAAGGGGAAATGGACACCAGAAGAAATGTGTCCCCAGTCCCAAACGTTATCGAATTTATAAAATTTCGGGAAAATCAGCAATTATGCCTAACTTTATGTCAGGAAATTGCTGTTTATCAGAAAAATCTGGAAAAATGTCATGGAATTGGTAGCGAGTAGTGCTTGGAAAATTATAGGATTGGCTTTCGTATGTCTCAAAAAAATCTCTGAACACCAACCTTTAAAAAAAAAATTAGGGGCGTCTATTAAGGGAAAGGGGGTCTTGGCTAAAATGGACACCACGTGGACAGGAGGTGTGGTCAATTTTCGAAGAAATTTCGTGGACGTCATTTTCGAATGGCCCCTTATTGGGACTGTACTTACCATAAACATAGCTAGAACAAAGGGAAGACAAAGAGGTTAACTTTTTCTTTGGTTGACCTGTTTTTAAAATGTTGATTGGGCATTTATCTGTTTAATCAATTTAATATTATAACCTATTTAACCATAGGTTATCTATAGGTTAACTATTTTCTCATAGGCAGGCAAAAGGCATCACAGGTGGTCAGCAATTGATCGAAAAAGTGTTGTAAACCCACTTAAAAGGGTAACTATCTTCCAAGTACCGAAATGTAAGCTACCCGCATCAAACACTTAAAAAAAAAAACTAATTTGCCACTGGGTGCCGTCCCATGCATGTCCTCATCCCCTTCTTGTTACATTTTACGACTTGTCCCGTCCGCCCAATGACACGAGTATCAATTTGTACAAATTCTCTCGGTTTTGTTTTGTGTTTTTTCCAACACTAATGAACTCCACTAACCAAAAAAAAAAAAATGTTTTTTTGACATTTTTTGTAGCTACACGCGTACCCCTAAGGGCTGCGAACGCTTTTACAGCTTGTCCATCACAGCCCTAAACTGCCCTCAAAGTGGCCGAAGAGAAAGTGACCTGAGGGTAAAACCCTTCAAATTAGGCGTGTAATGGCCATAAACGGTATTAGTAGGGGTTTTAGGCGTCAAAAGTAACACCTCCGCGATAAAGGGCCCAACTGACCAGCCCATTCATCACATGGAGAGGGTCAACAAAAGCTTTTCAAGTGACCCTTTCAAGCTGACCACTGGTCAGTAGATACCAACAATGGCAGATTTGCCGCCTTAACCAGCCCGGGAGCTATTAATTAGTTTTGGTCGGCTTGACCCCTTGTTGTTGGGTCAACAGCCATTCGTTATCTCCCCTTTATTGGCCCTACACGTTTAGCAGTGACAAGCGCAAATAGTCGAAAACTTGTAATCAAACAGTGGGTGGGACCTAACTCGCCGTGCAAATAAGCCAAACTGACCAAACGCGGGATATATAGCCCTAAAATAAACACATAATTTGGGATTAATCGGTGGCAAATAAGGAATCCCCTTTTTGCAGTCTGTTGGACCCCTACGGTCAATGGGCGTCAAATGGTCAAGGTAATAAAACTATGGAATTAACAACAATGTGGACATCTTGGAAAAGCGATATGGACATGGCCAAAGTTTGTAGTCGTTTATATGCATTTATAGGACATTTATACTTGACCCATCTAAATCCTATCCAAAATTCTATACCGTAGAACCTGTCTAAATGCTCATACGCTTGGGACCGGTGAAAAATATGCTTTTAGACAGGTTCATTTAGACACGGGTCCCAAGTCGGGACCGGACCATTTTATGCTTTTAGAGGGGTTATTCATTTACATAGGATGCATTTAGACAGGTTCTACTGTTTAACGTTCTTTTCAGAGTCTGTGCATGAGCATTAAGTTTTAATGATATAAATAATTTCTAATATCAGGAATTGACCAGTAAAATGTTTGGAATCAGAACCTTCATCCATTTATTTATGTTAAACACCCTTCACGAGGATAAAAAGTATAAGGTAAAGGATGGGTCTTCAATTGTGAATACAAAATGAACTTTCATGCATGTAAATTGAGTTGATTTTTAACTTTAACATCGGTTATGTTATTGGTGACTAAAGCTATTATCATCATCAGTTCGTTTTTGCTAAATTCATATCGTTTGGAAAATAGTTATAATGTATTCAGGGGCGAGATAGTGTATTACAACCAATACTTGTATTACTGTATTATGCCATCATCAGGTGCTTTAAGCTCGCATAACATGTTTTTACTCGTTGAAATCATGGAAATTTTACTGAAAAAGGCATGACAGACATTATATCCATAGTCCACTAGAAAGGACATTTTTTGAAAAAGTACACTTTTTAAGCTCGAAAAATCTAAATTTTCAGCAGCAAAAGTGCAGTTTATATATGACCGAAAATTTGGAGAATTTGCAGAAAATGGCCCTACTTTAATTTTCCTGGACCTTAGTATATTAAGTCCGCCACTGGTAAGGCACTCTCCAAAGATCAAGAAGTTATACTTAATAAATTAAGAAATAATTATCATTTAATACAAACTAGATAAACATAAATGCCATTGACTTAATACACAAAGAACATGTGTTCTAAAATCAACTTGAATGCACTTAGACGTGTATATATGTATAAGTGCATGCATAAGAAAAAATGCTTAATTCAAACGGTCAATAAAATTCGTTTATAACAATTGTGGAATATGGAGTTCTGAAAATTATATATATATATATAAGCGTATTTTTCAAAAATCATGCTATGAAGACATTTATAAACCATGCAAAATGTTTACACGTGTAAAAACTTGAATATATTGAGATTTACCAGAATTTCTATATATATTCACTAACATTATTTAACATATTATCATAATATTGAAACATGTTGAGAAATATATACATATGTTTTTCTATGTATATATATTTTTTAATATTTTTAATACACGTATTTAACATATTTAAACGTCATCTTATTCATGCATGCATGCATATATATAAACATGTGCATAAGATTCATCTTATTTCAAGAAAACATATATATACAAGACAATGCATGCATCAGTTATTATAAGCCATTATAATGTGTACGTATATATAGAATCCGGAAAGCAAATTTACATTAAAATACAAATTAAGTTCTATACAAATAAAGTAAATAATTCACATCTGCTACCACACATTAATTTGATTGCATTTGCATATATCCAAAATTTTAAAAATAAACTAAGTATATATACTATATCTCCCCTCATGATACCATATATACAGAAAATTAAAAAAATAAGTTCAGAAAAAAAAAAACTTACCGATATAGCTCCTCATGGTTTAGTCCTTGCATCGAATAAAATTGTTCAAATCACGTGAAAAAAAGGGTTAAAAATTGGCGCCAAAAGTAGTAAGATCACGCACCACAGGACACGGCAGTACCCAGATTATAATAGAATTCAAGTTAGTCAAGACATCTTGATAAACGCGTTTTAAGTCACATGTAGAACTTGTACGAATAAAATGCATATCGCAGTTGTATATCCATTTTTTCACAAAATCCACATCAATCCATGACGTATTTCCATATTCCAATTCCCTCAACATTTTAATGTTATCACCGACATTGACCACTAGAGGCCAGCACTTTGCAGTTTGAAAATAATTACAAACAGTTTTTCATCAGGTAAATAAAATTTCAGTGCTTAAAAATACGATATCGATTACGTCAGCAATATCACGAGACAAGCAAAGGAAAGTTTGTAAAAACGACTTTTTATAACTCTGAAAATTGTAATTTCAGTGACCACACTGGGATAAATCTCAGCATTTCTCACTAAATTAATGAAATATCAGCACTTTCCAAAATAATGTTATGTTGGAGTTTGCATGACTCGAGAGTAAAACTTGGTTGATTTGAAACGTGTTTTTCTTGTGTTCACACAGGTCAGTTGCAGTGTTAAACCACTATCTAAATTCAAACTGACCACCCCACTCCCAGTCCTCAAATTCAAACCCTGCACGCATCATCAACTTAAGCGTTATATATAAGTCGGTAGTGTAAAAAAAAGTTTAAAGGGTCACATGACCAACGGCTGCTGCATCATGAGCTCGGCCCCTAAGCCCTCTGGCGACCGTTACAAAACGTGATTTTTAACCGAGTTTTATTCAAAACAGATTGCAAAAAAGCCAATTTTTTTGCTTGTGTTTCGTGGCCGCCATGTAACGACGAAAGAAAAATCTGCTGGGTTCAACAGCCTTTGATAACAGTTAACACCTTTAGCATCGAGAATCTTGAAAGTGCAAGAGACGAAGGGAGGAGAAAATTGTGCACCCCCCCCCCCTCCCACACATCATTTACCCCACAAAAAACTGGATATACGAATTTTCGTTTACCCGCTGCCCTGCATCTTTTTTTCCTTTATTCAAAAATAACAATGGAAAACTGGACACCATTGAATATATGTTTTAAGGATTTAAAGAAAGACTGGATGCGACAATCCCCTCTTCTTTATACGATTTATAAAAGTGAAAACCTGTATACAACTTCACATGCTGTGGACATTACATATATTAAAAAGGGAAAAACTGGACACGTCTAAATATTATTTCTTAATCGTGCAGTGGGCACCTCAATCATATATTTATTTAAGGAGTTTATAAGAACTTAGTGATCCAAGACTACCATATTTAATTTAGACATTCATATTTTAAATGGTTTAGACAAAGTTTATCCATCAAATTACAATCCAATAAAGAATAATTTTACGAAAATTTATTTTAATTCCATTATAGGGATCATTCAAAAAGGACGTCCCTGAAATTCTTTTAAAAATTGATTTCCTGCATGCCTGCCCATGCTCCCACCCCTATCAACGTACTGTCCACATGGACGTCCTTAATATTTAAAAATATTAGGGTGTCCAGAAAATTTGTAGGAACGAGCAAATGTCCATCCTATAAATTTCTGAGCAACCCACTGGCTACCAATTCCACGACATTTTTCCAGATTTTTCTGATTAACGGAAATATCCTAACCTCGAAAGGAAATTCCAGCTTAAAATTGGTGTTTAACACAAAATTAAGCATAATTCCCGACTTTCTCGAGGTTCTAAAAATTCAAGTATACATTTGGGACTGGGGACACATTTCTTCCGGTGTCCATTTCCCCTTTTCACTGACCTTGAAAACTCAATTAAACAGAATCCAAAAACTGAAAAATACCATCATTAGTGGACGTTCATAATGGCTTTCCCCCCTCCCCCACCCCCTGGTGTCTAAATGCCAGCAGACCTCTCCCCCTAACCCCCTCTTGAGGACGTCCTTTTTGAATGGCCTCTTAAAATGTTATTTAAACCCAATTTTTATCCACAACTGCCCTAACCTAAGCTAATGTAACGAAGTGAGACGATACCATACAGTTAAAATAATTTTTATATGAAACTGTATGTCCACGGTATTATTGTAGTATATTCTGAATTGAAAATTCATACACAAGGTACCCTAAATTTGAACCCTAAATTTGAATTAACATTTGTACAGATTATGCAAATGATATAAGAAATTTATATATATTTTTTATGAATTAAAGTGAAAATAGATCTGCATTCCCTCGCGACCTGTTTTGGATTCCCCCCTTTTAATTTAATAAATACTTCCTTTTAAATGTGTGTGTAACGGTTTACTTTCCCAATACAATATAACCAGTCTTTCCCATCCAACCTTCTCCCTATAAGTATAAGGTCGACCTCATTTCATTACATAAAAATAACTATTAAGGTCAAGTTTAAAACTATACAAGCTCTTTGGAAATGTACAAGTATATAATCGAAGAAACTTTATTATTTAATATCCGAACTAACATTGTGCAGCTGTATAGTTGAACATATCCGGAGCGCCGTAACATTTGAGTGTAAAATATATAGCGTTATATACATTAGTACATCTAGTCCCACAGGGTTCAACAAACCCAATTCGTTCCAAAGGAATTTCTGATCCACCCTGTACAGATGACCCAGTTTAAAATAAAAGGACAAAATGGCCGCTGTTGTTGAGCTTAATTTAGAGGATGTTGTATCTTTTTTAAACTAACAATCAGAAATCATAATAAGGGGCCACTCAAAAAGGACGTCCTCAAATGGGGGTAGGGGAGAAGTGTGCTGTCATGTAGACAGAATTGGGATGGGGGGGGGGAGGAGGGATTGTACTCTCATGTGGACAGGGGGACGTCCACTAATGATGGTATTTTTGAGTTTTTGAATTTTCCGTTTAATTAAGTTTTAAAAGTCAGTGAAAGGGAATATGGATACCGGAAGAAATGTGTCCATATATATATATAGTCCCAAACGTACTTGAATTTTTAAAACCTAGGGAAAAGTCGGGAATTATGCCTAACTTTGTGCTAAACACCAATTTTATGCTGGAATTTCCCTGTGAGATCAGGGAATTTCCGTTCATCAGAAAAATCTGGAAAAATATCATGGAATTGGTAGCAAAATGGGTTGCTTGGAAATTTATAGGATCAGCCATTGTATGTTCCAACAAATTTTCTGGACACCCTACTTTTCAAAAAAACTAATAATAATAATAAGGACGTCGATGAGGGGGAGAGGGGGGTCTGAGCTAAAATGTAAACCAAGAGGACAGGGGAGGAGGGGGGGGGGGGGAGGGAAATCTGAGCTAAAATGTGAACCAAGAGGACAGGGGGTGGGAGGTCAATTTTTAAAGAAATTTCGGGGACTTCCTTTTTGAATGGCCCCTAATTCTATATAAGGCTTTGAAACAAGAAAGTTTTTTTTATTTTTTAAGATATAACAATAAGAGTAAGCAAAGAAGAAATATGTTCACCGAGACCTTATAATAATACAGAAAAAAATGTAACAATATAAGTTTGTATTCTAAGAAAACCTTCCGGAATGTGGTGATGTATATACTTTTCTTAATTTTTGCCTTTAATTTGTGCTGAAGGCATCACGAAGGTACACACACAGGAGGCTCGCAAATGGGTAGGTAATTACAAATTCAATCACAATTCCTTTTGTCACAGGAGGGGTGCATGACCCCTGAATGTTCACCTGGAGTTGTTTCATTTTGCAAGTGTTCGAGCATAATTTCGGCTCTATATCCCGATGCACTTTCCACATATAAAACCGCACCCAAAAAAAACGGTGAATTACGTCGTATTATTAGCCCCTACAATTAAACACGAATGGGTGAATAACCTCTAGGCAGCTGCTCATCGAAAGCGTAGAGTGGCCCATAGCACACCCATACCCCCATGACCCCATCCCAAAAACTACAACCTTTTTTTGCCACATTATACACACTGCATTAGTATATACCCACCCATTTCTTTCCTGTTCCCAGGATAAGTTCAGGTTAAGTTCACCAGAAAGCAGATGTCTTATACGTTGGTTTAGGAGAAATTTCACAAAATTCGTGATGTTAGCTAAATGCTTACATGAACATCAAATTTACTTATTATATATATAAAAAATGACACATTTTTCAATTTTTGTTTTAGAAAAGAACTTTACCGGTATGTAGTTTTGTGGTTTTCATGCCATATTTTTGGTACTGTCAATAATATCGTCGGCTATTTCAACATAAGTATATATTTTGTTTCAAAAATACACTTTAATATACCGCGAATTATTCAAAAAGTAAACAAAAATAAATAAATAATAATAATACAGGATTATAAGAATTTTGTGTTTTTAATTTCTGCCTTATTTTCTATACTTTATTGTTATTTCTTTTCGAAGCGCCATTATAAGATATTTTTTGTTAACAACTTAATTGTTATAGTTTTAAAACTATATAACAAAATGTTCAAATTTTCCCTCTACATTTCCTGCCTATTTAACGTATTCAAATATAAATTTCGTTTTGCACTCGAACGTGCATGCATGTACCTTTGGAAAAAGAAATATGAATTGTGCAAATATAAATACAAAAATAAATAAATAATAATAATAACAATACAGGATTGAATTGTATATATATGTATATATAAGAACTTTTTGTGTTTTTAAATTCTGCCTCAATTTTCAATACCGGTGATATATTTAAAAAAACTGTAAATCACTTTAAAAAATAAAATAAAATGTACACGTGTTGTGGCACCATCATAGTATTTTAGTCAAACAACCTGCTTATTTTTCACATGTTGAACACATGAAACATGTACAACATGTCTAGCAAGTGCATGCTATTTTAACTTAAAAATAGTCTTCATATACGACTTTATATAACACAAACAATTCTATAAAACAATAAACATGTAAAGTTCAGTAAATTTGCTGGAAAAAACTTTAAAATATTTCAAGGATTTCAATACCTTAAATTCTCAATTACCCTAGCTGCCTGCAAAATTACCAGAATATATATATTTTTTCCCCAAAGAATGAATTGTATTTTCTAGAAAATCTGAAAGAAATAGAATTATTTTTTTTAAAATCATTTTTCATTTAACGGAAATTTCAAGCCAACTTCAAGCACATTTCCCAACTGGACACCCAACCCTGTTGTATTCATTTCAAACGCAATCTTCATAATTTATGATCATGTTATATATTATCGTATAACGAAATTAACATAATTGAAAGAAGATTAACAAATTAATTGTGTTCATTGACTATACTTTAAAACGTAAAGCTACAGCATTTAAGGGTTAATTTAATTTATGAGCAGTTGGGATATAAGTTTGAAAAGCTCCTTGGCTAAAAAATCACATTTTTAGCACGCATGTTTAGTGTTTATACCATCATGCAGGGTTTAGAAATGCTGTAGACTTCAGTTAATAGAAGAAAGGGTTGTAAACTGCATATATGCAAAAATGCAACGGTTTTCTAGAGATTTCGACGAATATAAAGCGCGATCCCGTTGAAATTTGAATGAAAAGCGGCTATTTTTGAACTCAAAAAGGTTGTTGTCCGTTATATAGAAAGAGAGAGAGGCCCGCAGTGTTATAACGGAATGACCGTATATGCAAATGAGGGGTGAACCCCCTTCTTTTTACGAAGGGTATTCCTTGACGAGTCTATTCACTCCGGATTGAAAACCAGGGTTAAGTTGCTCCTTTTCTATTCATTCTCGTAAATAACCGACGAGAAAGTTGCTGGCGAGCAAAAGTTGGTCCCTCAGCGTGCAAATTCAAGAAGAAGAAGAAAAAAAAAAATTACTTTAAAAGCCCTCGTTTATTAAGATTATATCGTTTACACCGTCTTAGCCCTCCATCAATCATTCGAAAGGGTTAAAAATGCAAAGTGAAAACTATTTTGAATGGTGAAAGCGAGAAATATTTCAACGTCCCTGCTGCAGCTTAAAATTGCTGCTTTAAGCTAATGTTATGTTTTGTAAAATAAGTAAAAAAAAATGCATGACAATTTCTATACGAAGAATGATACGAATAAAAAATGTCTTAAAACTTTTGACACAGTCTACACTTACGTACAATAGCTCCGATGCCTGGGAAAGTAAACTTGGACAGTTATACTGTCATGGTTTAAAAAAAAAAATAAGCCTAACGAGAACCAATATGCATTTATGTAAACCTGGACAAATGCATGGATTTAAGTATAAGTTTTAAAGAAATCGGGCATTAAAACCGGGTAATCAACATTTTGAAAACTATACATCAACCTAATTAATTGTTATACAAATGGTATGCACCCATACCTCGCTTTACGGCCTAGATACGTTCCGGAAAAGTTGGCCGTATAGCGAAAAAGTCGTATAACGAATCAATTCTTTCTGCATTGTGATTTTCATTTTTTTTCCATTCTTAAACGAAGTGAAATAAGTTTTAGTGTTAGCCAAATCCGAACTGTTTGTGCAAATTGGGGTAACGTAACACACTTTCTTTAAATACAGCAATTTTTTTTTTGGCCGTATAACGAAACATTGTGGGCCGTAAATCGAAACAGTGCCGTAATTAAAAAAAACGGTTATACCGAAAGGCCGTATAGCGAGGAATAGGAGTACTTTAAGTCAGGGTGTAGAACAAATTCAAGGATTTCAAGGTATCCTTAAAATGTACAAATACCCCTCCTACCCCCTGTCCACATGGTGCCCATTTTAGACCAGATTCCTTATCCCCCTTTATAGACGTCCTTAACTTTTTTTTAAAAAGTAGGGTGTCCTGAAATTTTTTATGGAACGAACAAGCCCATCCTAAAAATTTCCAAGCACTACTCGCTACCAATTACATGATATTTTTCCAGATTTTTCTGCGTGATAAACGGAAATTTCCTGACCTCAAATGGAAATTCCAACATAAAAATGGTGTTTAACAAAAATTTAAATATAATTCCCGACTTCCCCTAGATTTTAAAAATTCAAGTACGTTTGGGACCCCCTTTCACTGACTGACTGAAACTTAATTAAACTGAAAATCCAAAAAATGAAAAATGCCATCATTAGTGAACGTCCACAATGACCCCCTCCTTCCCTCCCCCTGCCCACATGCCATCAGACCGCCCCCCCTCTTCAGGACGTTCTTTTTGAATGACCCTAACAGAAATTCCCCGATTCTGGCAGGAAATTCCAGCATAAACTCGTGTATTTCAATCAAAATATCCGACGTGATACAAATTCAAGCACATTTCCCGATTTTCAAGGCTACAGGACACCCTGTAAGTTCAAGCATGAAAATTGAAGGGTTGGGTCTTCATATAAAACCCTGGATCAAATTCAAGGATTTCAAGGCTCATCCTTACAATTTACAAGGACCCCTCCTACGACTAATGATTTGTGATGGCCACATCTGAAAATATGCACAGGTGTCTTTTTAGTCGACCTTTGACCTAAGTTCGGTTAAGTGAATGTTGTTTTGGTCCCATGGAATCAACATGAGTAAAAACTCAATAAAAGGGCATGCCTGAGTGCATTGGAAGCCATGTTGCTTCCAAAGGGTGTCCAATCCCCTTCCTAATTTCAGAGAAATATAAAAATGGGAGGGGCTTCGATATCAAGGGGTATTGTCACGCCACCAATCCAATCTTTAGGATCTAAAAATAACCATAGTATGGGATCCCATCTTAAGCAGCGTTCAAAGGACTCTTGACTGAAGCGCCTTATCAAAAAAGGACCGTGATGACGTCATTACCATCAAATTCGGCTTATTTCGTAAGAATTCATAAAGATCACAGCATTTCAAACTTAGACACGATATTGCGTGCACATACGAAATTCGGTTGTTATTCAATTGCAAATTGGCGAAAACAAGGAAGATTTTAATCTTGGCGGTATGTTTACTTTAAAAGAATTCCGCCAGATGGCACCACGCTACAGCGCACTTGCAGCCAACAATTTTAGCGCCAAATTTCAAATATGAAATCACCATCTTGACTTTGTTACAAGAATACGACAACATTAAACCGGCTCGCCACCAAGACGTACACGTACGTATAAACACGTTTTTACACGCATATGCAAAAAAGTTTGCCCTCCGGGTTTGTTTCAGCCGCCATTTTGTAAATATATGTAAATATCAAA
>JAQGAE010002119.1:0-19195 GCA_034696685.1 Julus scandinavius | reverse complement strand
CACATTCTTTCTGTGTTCGGCAAGTGTGCATCGACACTGAATTGCGTGCGTTGTTCGCCAGATGGCGTTTTCGCCTGTAACGCACGAAAGTGCAGCAAGTGTGTTTGGGGCATAACTCAATGACACGTTTTTGGCCTGTCCCCCAGCAAAATGCCTAAAACTAGCACAGAGGGCGCTACACGTAATGTAGACCTCCTCCATTACACTGTAAGAGTGGAATAGCAATTCTTTGATGTCAAAAGAGAATGACCTCGTGCACTCTGCCACATCTTCCTCGTCTACCCTCTTAAGACAAACTCGTGTTGTCGAGTTATTAGATTCTAATTTGCCCTTATGAAATTATTGAATTGCAATTTTCTAGCGAAGGAAAGGGAAATCAGCTGATGAAGCATATCTTCAGGAATTGGCGGATGAGCATTTCGTTCACTGATGTTTGTGAAAAATAATGCTAATGCTTGTCTTTTTGTCAGTGCTGCTCAATGTTTCAGGACAGCAGCTTTTCATTGACTAATGTGCCGACGCCCGCAAACTCAATAATTGAGTGCCATTTCCATGCATAATTTTGCTTATTACCGTATAGTCTTCTTCCCACAAAACTTGCCATATTATGGGCATGCGCGCCAGATGCCAATCTTTGCTGATCGAACGAACATTTTGTTGATGGCGGTGATAAATTAAATTTCTGCAGACTGCACTTGGAAAGCTCGCGTGCCAAATTCAGGCCCACAGCGATGGTAATTGGAATGGTGCCTGATTATTTTATTACGGCATGCTTCAACACAGTTGTCTTTTGCCAGTTTGAGTTATTGCGTCGGGTTTTGTGATTACTTTTTTTATTTTTTATATTTTTTTTATATACTTTATCTTCAATTCTAACGCGTGTTCGCGTGCCACAGTGCCAGGACTTGTCACCGGCATTATCCGTGTCGTTATCAATCTTCGGCATTGGCTGACATGCGAGATGGCATGTACGTAATTACACGTTTTTAGTATGCATTACAACTGCATCAGGAAGAGTTAGTGCTCCTTAATGACATTGGCATTAGCCTTGGGCTTCTGCAAGCAAATCTTGTCACAAAAAGGCTGAAAGTTTGCCGATCTTCTGCTCTTCCTATTGAATGCATTCGATCTTCAGAAATGATGCTCATGAGCAAGTGTGCATGTGGAAATTTGACAAGTTGGCTTGACGTTGATGCTTATAAAAATATATCCACATAATTCTTACATATGTTAGACGCGCGTTGAAGATAAGTAAATGTCAAAGATATGCAAAATTAGAATGTAAGAGGGTTTTTACGTGTCTTATGCCTAGTACACACTAGATGAAGCTCGAAACTGAAACAGGGTTTCGCAAATATGTTTGTGATATGTGGATGCATGCCAGATTTCTGCAACGAAGTTTCCTGAAACTTTTAGCCAAAAAACATGTTTCCCAGAAACATTTTGGTGATCGCTCAAGGGGCGGTGAAGATCAAAAGCCGCGTCTCCACTGCGTTGAACATTGGACAAAAATATTCTTGAACTTAGTATGCAGAAACAAATCGCGAAAAACATGTGTGTCTACCATCATGTGTGCGCAAACTTATGACGCATTTTTGGTCCAAAAACGATGTTATATATACAACATTTTTTTCGATCGCTGGTGAGGCGGTCCGGATCAAAGGGGAAAATGTTGCAATTTACTGCGCATGCTCAGCCAAACCACGTGATCAGCCATGCCAACCGCAATTTACAAAACGTTGTAAAACTAACTTGAGGCTAGGATTGCCACGTGAATCGGTAATCTTTTTTGAATGATATATTATATTTAATGAATATGATGAAAATGAATGGATATTAAATAAATGAAAATGAAGGAATTTTGAATGAATATTGAATGAATGAAAACGACGATCACATGTGTTTTTAAACAACAGAAGCATACATGCCTTGGTAGAAGCGTCATACTGGACGCCTTTGTTGAAGGGTTCTTTGAACATTTTGATGGAGACAGGTCAGTATTCTTGAACATGTTGAGGAAGACAATGTTTCAGGTTTCTCTTGAATTTATGTATGAATGCAATTTGCATGTTTTATGTTCAATGTGTAATGTTTAGTGCAGTGGAGACGGGGCTAAAGTAAATCAATGAAACATTGTTTCATGGTTATGGCGTTCCTGCCAAGGCCTTTAAACTCCACATACTATGTGGGGAATATCGTTTTTGTGTTCACGCTAGTATAAGCATTGTCTGGAATTAAGTGTGTGTCTGCGTGGAGCAAACTTTGACCATCAAACAGTTTCTGTGTGGACATTTGGACAAACCTGTTTATGGATATAAGTTCACGAAACCACTTTTCGACAACTTGGTTTGCAGAAACTTCATTTCAGTTTCGTGTCTCATCTAGTGTGTATAGGCATTAGATGTGCATCGTGCCATAGGAGTGAGTATGCATGAAACATACCGTAAAATCTAGATACTTTGCATGGGACAGTAAAAGTAACTTTGGGCCAGTCATCGTTTTGCTCACTTGGAATGTCTTAAGAGGGATTACAACCCTATCCTTTTCAATGGGTTTTTTAAATTAATATACAAGTTTTAAAAATGTTCTTTAGTTTGCACATGCGCCAGCAGGTGGCAGCATGAGATAGGCAAGTTGTGCGTGCAAAAATTCAAATAATAATTTAGTAAATATTAATTTAAAAAAAAATCTATTTTAAAGTGAAAAATGACACAATCAGCACATTGCTGATTTATTAAGCTATTTTAAACAATTTTTATTTTTATTTCATCTTTTTTTGTTTGACTGCGAGTATCTTTGCAAATTTGACCCATTGAAAGGGATAATGTTGTAATCCGCCTTAAGCGGGTTTCAATAGGCTTTTTCAGCCAGTTGAAGAGAAAGTTTTATGTAATATTGTGGTAACTTTACCAATATTTTAAATTGTGCATATTCTAAATTATGTCCATTTTTATTGTGACATACTTATTCGTTAACTGCGGTTATATTCACTATGTTTACAAGCATTTTGAAAAATACGGTGTAAATTAAATTGTTTTTACATACATAAATGATGAAAATTTGGCATTCTTAATGATTGAACGTACATGTCAGAACTAAAACAAATGGTTATGAAAAAGTATTTTTATGAAAACCGTTATTGGCAATTTGTTTTTAAGTGCGTTTGCAAAATATGTGGACTGTGCCATTATAGGCTCACAGCTCATGATTAATGTACTATTCTTTATTAATTAAAGGGTCAAAACATTAATTTGCAATGAAAGTTTATTTATCTGAGAAATAGCTTTTGTGCAATATATACATGTACATATATTTAGTGCCGGAATGGGTCTAAACATACATATTGGTTGCCAGGATACAAAGGACAACTACACAAAAACTACTGTATACGATTATCATTTAATTTTTATAAAAAATGCATATGAGTTTCAAAAAATTCACAATTGGAAAATCTGTACAATTAAATACAATTTTTGCAAAAATAAATGCATATTAAAAGCTGTTATTTAGCTGCAATAAAAGATAATTTTAAATTCTGAAATTTTTTCAATAATTACAATCTGAAACTGCCCAGCTTATCCCTTCTCTTCCGAATATGGCATCATTTTTACTCTATGACTAACAATTTCAGGGATATTCCCATCCATTCCTGTCCCTGAGACGGCCATACATGTCATAGTATGTCTTATTACTGATATTATATAAAAACATTTGTAGATGACTGGCCCAAAGTTGTTCCCATTGTCCAAAGGTATCCAAATTTTAAGGTACATAATATTATAAAGTTGGCAAAGTTGATTATAATAAATTTTACTTGATATGCACTTGAAGGATGAAGGTAATTCAATTCAAAATTAAATATATTGGCAAATGCAGTCAGATTTGAATGAAATGATATAAGGGTGCAGAACAGCATGGTTCAGAATAAGTCATACATGTATATTGACAAGAATCCAATATTGCGTTTGATGTAGACAAGCCAGTACACGTTGTTTCCGATGACCACACTATAACAATGCCAAGAATCTACAAGGAAATTGCTTTCTCTGTAATCATGATATTATCACCTGTTTTGCTCCAGTGAGCATCTTTTTTTTATGCTGCTTCCATCCATTTTCTTGCAGCTATCATTCCATAACTGAGTGTCGCCAATGCATCGTCAGTGGCCGTTGGCGATGTTTCTCGTCATTGTTGGCCTATCTGGATGCATCCTTCGATCATCCAAAAAATTCTTTCATCCTCGCTGCTTTTAGGTTGCCTTTAGCACTTATTGATTTGTAATATTTTGATTTACTGTTTTCAACATCCGAACAAGCAGGCTGTTTAGACTACCTGTGAGCAAACAGACATGCATTGATTGAGCCACATTCTTCTATCAGACGTGAAGTTTATGGAAACGGAAGTCGAATCATTTCTGGTTGGAGCCCATGATAACTCAGTGGAGATGATGAGCAGTTTTAAAAGTGAAGGTTCAGCCATAAAAAACTTGCTTTTGCGCTAACTTTGTCATGAATACAGGACGCCTACATCAAAAAACATCTTCTGTATGCCTTTTAGGTAACCTTCCAAGGAAGTGAATGGTGGGGATTTTAATAATATGGGCATTTTTATATCCCATAGTACATATAATTTATTCTACTAGAAAGTAAATACTTAGAAAGTTGTAGCTAGTCCTATATTATGGTTTGTAAGCTCGAACTACACAATTTAGATGAAATGGCTTTGAAAAATGTAAGGTTTATCTTATTTAAGACGTTTTTCCCCCTCTCAGTTCAACTAGTAAAATTTGGATATTTTCGACCAGATTTTAAAGCGGCCCTTACTTTAAAAAAGCGTTTCGTACATTAATATTGGTATGGGGTATTTTAAAAATATTTATCGAAATAGATACATACGAGTTTGGAAAACATGTTTAAGATAAGTTTGCTCACCAGTTTTTTATCCATAGGTTTCAGCAAACTTTTTCGTCAAAATAGCGTGTTTGACGTTTGCTCAAGAGGCGATCCTGATCAAAGGAAAACTTATTTGTTGTTCATGGCGCTCCTACCAAGGCCTGTATACCATTACGTAGTGCATTGACCCAATTGATTTTTAGAGCAGACGACAGTTTTTAGGTAAAAGCGCCATGAACAGCAAATATTGCCTACATTTCGAAATGCTTTTTTGATGTGGACACACTTGGACAAACCAGTTTATCGAAATACTACGTTCATGAAATAACGCTGCGACACAGCTGGTCCTCCATGACTGGCTGTATGTTCCAGTCTGTTCTATGCATTAATGTGTTAATGCATACATACCACCATTTGAAAGAAAGCAGTTAATGCATACATTTCGCAACTAGTGCATGAGAACTTTGCAAATATTATCCTTAAGGCCGCTACGCACAAAAGCAAACATGAAACAAAAACACGGTTTCCAAAACATGTTTTTAACAAAAGTTTGCTTACCACTTTTGCACCTAGAGTTTTCAGCAAACTTATGGTGAAAACTGCATGTTTCCAGCAAACATTTCGGTGTTCGCTCTAGAAGCGTCCAGATGAAAGGAAAAAAAGCTTGCTGGTCATGATGCTTCTACCAAAAGCCTTTATACGATGACGTTGCACATTGCACCACATGGTTTCTATAGTATGGAAATTGGGTCATTGGCAACCACGCAATTGACATGTATGTGATGAAATGCAACATCGCATACAGGCTTTGGTGAGAGCGCTCTAACCAGAAAATATCAATCTCTACCTTCTTTTCTTGGAATGTTTTTCTCGGTGCATACACTGTTTTTTCAGGTATTTTGCAAGCGTTTTTGTCAAAAATGCTCTGTAAAACGCGTTTGCAGATTTTGTGTTTATGTTTCATGTTTCTTTTGGTGTGTACCCACGTTTAGCAAACAAGTTGGAAAAAATTAGTTTCCATTGAAATTGGAGGTGTATCTTTAATTTCCAAACATTTTTTTCCGGTTTTACGGTCAATGCGTTTAGCTGCAAATGCTGTTTATAGGATTTCGCAAGAAAAACGTAATATAGCTAATATGGGTGTCTTCCATATTAAAGCGAGCAATTCTTTCACAGAATAGAGGCCATTGTCAGTAGACCCTTTTAACACCAGGGGAGGATAAAACATGCGTCTACTTTTAATGACTAGGATTACTGTTTGTGGTATGGTCTAAATTTGTCTGTCGCAGGTTTTCACCTTTCAGAGGTGGACTTAAGCCATGCATTTTAAGCCTGGTATTAGTGGCAGGATATCATCATAAACAAGATTAACTTGTGAAAGCATTCATCCCTTACTATGACAAGTCCGAAGTGCCTTTAAAAATAAAAGGCATTGTGTCTAGGTTAAACATAATTGCTTTTCATAAAATTTAAGCTGTAAAATGTTCTTGTTGTAACTATCTTGTTGAAGTATTAAATGCAAAGCCTACAAGACGATCATGTGACGTTTAAAGTTTTTGTGAAAATATACATTTTTGGAAATTTGTATTTACAAAATTATATTTACAAAAATTTGTCTTTATACTTCTTACTTTAATATGTGACTAGATTCTTAACCTGATTCTATTCGCACAAAAATAGAACCGCAGTTGAGTGACATATCTTCAAATGTCAGTATCTGTGAATTTTTTTTGTACAATTTTTTTATTTTAGAAATAGATTTTCCATGCTTGTAGAAATATGTATCTTCGCCCTATTTGCAGTCTGTACTACACATAAGAAAAAAATGTGATAACTTGATATTCAGAAACAAGTTACAACAACAAAAATGAAATCTGTAACTAAATATTGTTCAATTTTAGGTAAAAGAAGATGGATAAGTAAAAATAAATAATACATTCTTGGATGAGTTTTGAATAGACGACTGCCTTCAAATATACTTGGCTATTTTTGGTCCAGGCTGGGGTTGGATTTTCTATTTTGAAATTGCAATCAGATTTGAATCAAATGGGACGATATAATCGAAAAACGAACATTCTGGAGTGCTGTGCATGTTCGCAAAGATCCACATTTTGTATATGTCTGTGGAAATCAATTTTTGAAAATTATTACACTACATGTACTATGTCCAACAACACATTCATGTATGTTTCTGGAAATGATTAAGTGAAAACAAAATTAAGTAAATATTGTCAATATAATTAAATATAACTTTAGTTTTAACTTTTAAGTAAAAGCAATATTTTTTAATATTTTAAGCCACCAGAGAACACTTTGAACACATTTTATAATTCATTTTCGTTCCTACACTATTGTTATATATGTATAAGTGCCAAATGCCATCTAAATCGAAGCATTTTTCACGAATTTTTTTTTATTGGGTTCTACGTTTTTATGACTCACACTTAATTTGAAAATTTTAAATGCGCATTTTAGATTGAGTAAGTTAAATATTATGTTTTGAATTTTCAAGTAAGATTTCAAATTATTACTTTCTTAGTTTTCCTGAAATTGCACCACAGCTTGCCCTCAAGATGTTACGTAAATTTCCCAACAAGTGGCGTAGTTTCCACACGAAGCTGTTAGGTGGCGTCGAATAAAATTCGAAGCACATTAGTGGCATGTTTAAGTTGACGCAGCCATTCGTTTCATTTTATGACGCGCATTATGGCACTAAACTGCTTCCTAATCTCGACGAATTAGGCTGCCGCATTTTTCCGTCTCTTTTGACGCGTGTGCTGCCACTGCCCATTGCACACACAATGGAGCTGATTTTGCACAAATTTCTCCAGCTTCGAAGGGGCGAAATCGATTGTTACTCTTAATGCTTGTTTTTAATGAAATGAGGGATTTACTTCGTAGCGTTTTACGACGTGTCCTCCTTCGGCACGTGCAGCACCTCCCTGCGGGGCTTCCAGTTGCAATTAAGCGGGAATTAATGAAGAATGTGCGGCAATAGTTGACACCAGCCTCGGGTTAGCGTTAAATAATTAGAAGTAAAGCAATTGCTCGGGCATTATGAAAGATTTGCTCAAGTGCTTAATGAGAATACAACTAAGTTTGTTTCGTTCAGCTTGGAACTGCTCAGGCCAAGTGGAAACAAAGTTTCCTGCAGTTTGGAGAAATTATCGCCTACATATATTAGTATGTTGTTTTAGGGGAGATTGAGAATATCTGCTTTAAGAGGGATTACAAACCTATCCCTTTCAATGGGTAAATATATCTGCAAGGGGCTTCACTTGTCATTTTTCATTTTAAAATAGCAGATTTTTAAAAAATTAAATTATTATTTGAATTTTCGCACTCACAACTTGCCTATCTCATGTTGCCACCTGCCGGCAGCGTGTGCAAAATAACATACATTTTTCAAACTTGTATATTAATTTTTACAAAATCAACCACTTCAAAGTGAAAAACGACAAGCGGAGCCCCTTGCTTATCCATCAAGCCTCCCCAAACGATTCTCACCCCCTCCCAAACCTCCTCCATTCAACTGTGAGTATCTACGCAAACTCGACCCATTGAAAAGGACAGGGTTGTGATCCCTCTCAACTACGTGGCTGTGAATTAACATTTTATGAAGCGAATTCTATCAAATTTACAGTAAAATTTTAGCTATTGAAAACAAATATGTGGAATATCTTATTTTACCCTACTCCTGGGGTAAAGTGAGACACTTCATCAATTTATGTAAAAAGATTACAATAACTTGTATTTATCTTTGTTAGACTGAAAAACATGATATGAAATATGATGAAATGAAATTATTATATTTTAAATAAGTTCAATTATCGTTCAATTAATTTTTTTAAAAATATTTTCGGCTAATTTTCATGCATTTAACTTAGTTTGACATGTACAGTATAATAATTATCAAAATTGATAACATGAACAAGTATAAAATGTAAATTCAAATCTTGTTACTTGAATGTGTCTCGCCTTGCTCCAAATCGGTAATCTCAGTTTACCCCACACGGAGATTGTCCATGGAAACTTAAATTGCATTAAAGTAAATTATAATTAATCAAATTGATATGTCTCTATACATTTAGCAATTAGATATGCATTAATTAGCAAAAGAATTGTGTAACAAATTATTCAGGTAAAAATAACAATAACTTTTCTCCAAGTACTTTTGAAGGAGCAGTTATAGGAATAATAATAAAAATATTATTTTATTATTACTTTCGCAGTATATTTTGTAACTATTATTTGTAATAAATTTAAATCTATTATACATTTTGTATAATAAAATAGGAATTCCGTATTCATATGTATATACAGTTGGAAATAAATTTAATTTTTTTTAGATATTCTGGAACATATCGCCCAAACCCACATGGAAAAGAAATTCATTTACAATGATTTGCAATGCATTTAAAATACATATAGATTGAGACACCGAAAATGTATTTCTAAAAATGTATTTAAAATTGCGTTTTGAAATACATTTTGAAATGTATTTTTAGAAATGTATTTCTAAATACATTTTGAAATGCATTTCAGTGTCTCAATCTATATGCATATTTGAAATGCATTTCTTTTCCATGTGGGAACTAACGAATTCCTCTTCTTTTTGTTTGTGATTTGTTTGAAATTTCAACACAGGATTAAATTTCTGTAATTTGAAAATGTATGTGCATCAAATTACGATTTTACAGTAAATATTCCTCTATATCTAACCTGAAACTGTTGAAATGCAATCGGGGCATATACTAATATGTTGGATTGAGAAAAATGGGATTTGCCAATATCTGTAAATGACTTTGCAAAGCTTTCCAAGACAATGACATGATTCATTGGTACCAAGATTTACAAGATGTTCAATTTATAAATGATGTATGTCTAAGTCACTATGGGACGTAGGGGAAATCTCCTTAAAAGGGGTATGGTCAATTTACCAAACAATAGTGCTCCAAAACTCCAAATTTAGCAACCTTTGTTCACAGGATAATTAAATTCAGAAAGAGACTGGTCCATCAGATAGATGCCTGATGCCTATTCAATTCAACAATGCAATTAATTTCCAAAGGAATACCCTGTAGCTGTCTGAAATTCAATTTTGCAATAATTTTGGTGTCCATTGATCGAGATTAATAACAGTATCTAAGTCTTTGTGAGTATACATGTATTGAGCCTCCAAAGTACAATATGGCATATGGCAGAAGTATTCTGAATATAATTGAAATATAAGGTCTTTATTTGTTATTCAAATGCATTTCATGTATCAAGTATTCAATTTCGAAATATTAATATATACTATTTTTGCCTTAACCGTAATGTATTATAGTTTAATAGGATATTCGGTAAATTGCGCAAATATGCAATTTATTTTATTAACATTCTACTTAATTGCACAACAATTTCATGTTTTAGATATTTACCAGTGATGTCGATTTATTTCAAAGCTCATGTTTATAGTAATTTTTCAGTGTGTTCTATCACGAACTACAGGTAACAGAGGATTTAAATTGCAAAGCAAAAGTTCACATATTGTAAATAATGTTTATGTGGCACGACAAAATCCACTTTGAAATTCTTATCTATATAAATGTAATGTAATGATCCAATTTGAACGAAATGTTGTAGAATATTTATCCCGATAGTTTATCTGCACTGCATGCATGTTAAAATGCGTCAAAAAGGACGTCCCAGAAATTCCGTCAAAAATTGACACCCTCTACCCACATGGTGTCAATTTTACCCAGACCCCTCCCCTCTCACTCCCCGTCATAGACGTATTTAATTTTTTTAATAGTAGGGTGTTCAGAAAATTGGTTGGAACTTACAAAGGCCCCACCTGTAAATTTCCAAGCACCAGTCTCGAGTTTCAATGCCAATTTCACAACGTTTTTCTGATTAACGGAAATTTCCTGACTTCGAAGGGAAATTACAGCACACAATTTGTGTTTAACACAAAGTTGGGCATAAATCCCGACTTTCCCGATGGTTTTAATAATTCAAGTACATTTGGGATTGGGGACATATTTCTTCTGGCGTCCATTTCCCCTTTCCCTAACCTTTAAAACTCAATTAAACAGAAAATTCAAAAACTGAAAAACACTACTATTAGTGGAGGTCCATAATGGCTTACCCCCTCCCCACATGCCAGTGTACTCCCTTTCCCACCCCCTCTTGAGGGCGTCCTTTTTCAATGCCCCCTTACGAGATAAATAACACCCTACAATAAAAGTTTTGAATGATTCGTAAATGCATTAAAAAAATTTGACTTTATTAATCATTGTTTAAGGTAATTAATTCTACATTTCTGCAGTAAAACATCAATGTTGTTCCGATGTAAAACTTAACGATTTTTTTGAACGTTTTTTTATTTATGGACTATAATAAGCTGCTTTGGATTATAATGAACAGCAACTTTGTCAAACATTTTAGAAAAGCTTATGATTATCCTCAATGATAAGAACTAATTGAAATATGCCAAAATGGCTCATCGACTGTAATCCCAAGAACAATATCGATTTACATGTATGATGATTACGCGGCTTTTTAAGATAATAGGTCATTACGGATGCATTCTTGAATAAATCAATATCCACTGCACCCATTTGAATTTCTATCAAAAACATAATTAATGAAGCTCAGCTGAAAAGATCGACGAAGATCCGTTATGGCACATGGGCCACATGGAAAAACGCACCTATTATCATTGCACAGTTTGTGATAAGCTATGAACAGTCATTAATATTGTGTAATCTCTATTCGTTTGACAGTCTGGCAATTAATAAATCGGGCTTTATGAATACCAAACAATATTTTCTCTGCATAATAGAGAAAAGAGATCAAGAATCCCAATTAAATAAATGACATTCATTCCAAGTACAATAACACACTTGTCATAATAGGCGTGTGAAATAATATTAAGGAGATATTTTGTAAGCGTCTTTATATGTAAACAATGGAAATATAACAATGGTATTCTTAAGAATGATAAGCAATTCAATGGCTATAGTATTTAAGAAAACAAAAATCCTAATTCAGCTAGCCTATAATATACACTTTTTAATGTACTAGGGGCGGTCAAAATGTTTTGCATATTCGTTTATAATTCAAAAACCAGATGTCGTACAAAAAAACTGAAATATCTATTTTAAAGAGCAGGAAATTTGCTATTTTTCAATGTAGGACCCAAGTTTGTTGACACGTTTATCTCAACGGTTGATGAGATTGTGTATACCCCTCTCGTAAAATGCGTTGTTGTCCATGCAGATATTGCCCCAAAGCGACGTTTTCGGACGACTACTTCTCTTTTTGTCAAGTATACAGTTTCGCGTCCTTTCTTAAAGTTTGTTTCTTAAACTCTTAACATTTCACTATAAATTTCATTCGGTATCATGCCTTTCAACACTGAAAAACGAAAAACACTTCGCTGTTCTTCTCGTGTGAACGCTTTCAAGTAAGGCGCAATTTTGTTTTTAATTTTTTGTTCGAAATTCTGCATGAATGGTGGCGCAATGTAGTGACCTAAAATAAAATTTCCTGCTTTTTAAAATGGCTATTTCACTTATTTTGTAAGACATCTGGTTTTCGAATAATAAACGAATATGCAAGACTTCTTGACTGCCCCTTGTAGTTACCATTGTTGTTAAATATGCTGAACAAGTAAGTTTTGTCATGGTGTTCATATATTTTTTTAAAGTGAAATTACTTCTTCTATAATCCTACATTTTTATTTTTAGATATATGAATCTTTAATTTTTAATATCTTCAGGATTTTCAATTGAATAAATCATGTCTTAAAATGTACAATGAAGATATATAAATGGTGGACCAAAAGTCACCACCACCCCACTTTTATTTTATTAAATCTTATATTCATGAATTTGTTAATTCGGTTAAATAGGAAGTCATGTGTGCTTTATCCACAGATGTTGTTCGATTAACTACTACCATTAGTTTATTTAAATCCACATGATAACTTGCGACCCGTAACAATTAGGACAAATGTCAAATCAGGTTTTCTCTCCATTTGAAAGGAGCATTAGAAATTCTTCCTTGGCGCAGATTTGACAATTTTAACAAAATTTTTGTAAAAAATTTCATTTTGTATTCAACTCGCATACTTGTGAAAACTTGTCACTTCGTTGTGAAGCTGTTATTTAATTAAAATTGTAATATCAATAAGGTGTCCAAAGAAATTTCCCTGAATTTTTTAGACTTGAGTTTAATTGAATTTGAGGTTTTCCTTCCTAAATTACAGTATGTTATTCGAAACTGTATTCATAACCAAAGTTGTTGACTGTTAACTGACAAGAAAACATGATTAGATAAGCAAAGTTAAAAGAAAAGGATAAACAATATAAAGATTGCAAATGACAACACTACATAACATTTAAACAATATTGAATCGACTTTTACATACTAATGATGTAACATGATTACCAGTATACTTTTCAGACGAACAATAAGACCATAATAAATTTAGTGTAACCTGCACAATTGACATTGTATTCGTTGGAGCTCTTAGATGTCAAAAATAGCCTTTTAATTCGTCTGTATAGGTTCTGGTTACATTATTATTTCTGTTGTCTATATAAACAAACTTATGCAAGTAGAATATATGAAATGCACGATGCTTTTGTGAAAAATTGTACAGTATGAAGCATCCGCGTAAAAGTATCTGGTATATGCATTTCTCTTTTTTTATGATGGACAACAACTTGAGATGTTTTCTTCTTAGTATGAACGAATTCTGTTCAGCATTCATATTTAGACTTTGGGGCATTTCTTTGTGAAGCAAATTTAGAGCTTGCATTGCTTATTTTAGAAACGATCCATTCAAAGCGCATCCAGAACATGCTTAAGGGCCATTCAAAAAGGACGTCCCAAAAATTCCTTGAAGATTAACCCTTCTCCACCCCCTGTCCACACTGTGTCCATTTTATCCCCGATCTCTCCCGCCCCCTCATAGACGTCCTTAATTGTTTTTGATAACTAGTGACTAGCTAATTTGTTGGTAATATTAACGAATTCATGTTTATTTCAAGGTACTAGAAATTTCCAAGCACCCATCTCGTTACCAATTCAACGATTTTTCAGAGAAAATTCCTGACTTCGAAGGGAATGTTTAAGGAGTGTTTATCACAAATTTTAAGCAAAATTCCAGACTTTCTAGTACATTTGGAACTGGGGACATATTTCCTTTGGTGTCCCACCCCTTTTACGGATTTTTCATACTCAAACAGAAAAGTCAAAAACTGCCAAAATGCCATTAGGGGCAATTTAAAAAAGACGTCCTCACGAGGGGGGTAGGGTGAGTCCGATGGCATTTGGACATCACGTGAACAGGGGGGAGGGGGTAAGCCATTATGGACGTCCGCTAATGATGGTACTTTTAAGTTCTTGAATTTTCTGTTTAGTTGAATTATTTTAAAGGTCAGTGAAAGGGGAAATGGATACCAGAAGAAATGTGTGCCCAGTCCCAAATGTACTTGAACTTTTAGAATTTCGGAAACGACAAAAATTATGCCTAACTTTGTGTTAAACACCAATCTTATGCTGAAATTTTCCTTACAGGTCAGGAAATATCCGTTAATCAGAAAAATCTGGAAAAATGTCGTGGAATTGGCAGCGAAACAGGTGCTTGGAAATTTATAGGATGGGCCTTTATATGTTCCAACACATTTTCTGGACACTTTACTTTTCAGGGGGACTGGGCTAAAACGGACACTATGTGGACAAGGGGTAGGGGAGGGGTTAATTTTTGAAGGAATTTCGGGGACTGGTTGGCCCTCCTCTTCCGTGTCCAGATATTGCCCATGCACACACCTCTTGGTGATGTTTTTTTGGAATGGCACAAAGTTAGCATAATGTTCTGTTTGTTGTCTAATCAAGTAAGTTCTAAAACTTAAATATCTATTTTTTTTTGCTCTTGTCGCAGGTGAATTTCGAAAACAATATTCTATACAAGTATCATTCTACCAATGGCTGGACCTTCTTGTGCCAATGGGCGTTGCTACAACTGAAATGGATAGGTGATATAAGGTAACGAAACTGCTTATTTTTTACATTTAAATCAGATCGTGAATACTTAATTGAGAGTCCATTTGTGCATAAATGTGTAATATTTTAACCAACACTGCCTTAGGATAATAAGATGAATGATGTTTCTTGTTATATATACATTTGTTCTATTAGGCATCTGGCAAATTCATCACGTAAAGAATGTGTATAGTTTGCATTTCTTTAATTTTTTTACGCTTCAAAGCATAACTTATATCTCAGTGTAGTTAACGCATTTATGTATTTATAAGATGATTGCCATTATTTATAATGGAACAGCTCTGTTCCATGAACTCTTTGTGTATGCTAATGGGCATATTAGTATTTATGATTTTAACTTATCTTCGAAATTCATCTTCTTTTGTGAGCACGAATTTCTTTGTTTTCATCACATCTTTTCATATCGTGCTGCTTCTAAGTATGTCTTAATGAAGTTCAGCTAGCCATTATCGAGAATGACTTAATTAGCAGCTATGCCTTATTCAGAAGCCTTTGCGTATAATATGCTTTCCTCTTGAGGCATTATATCCCATTTAATTATGGTTCGTTTTTTGTTCCATGATTTGCAATATTGGATTTTGTCATAATTATAGAGCATGTTTAGAACTAGAACTCTAAACTTAGTAATTTGCAGTTGAAGTGGTTTTCCAACAACGAAATAGTTGATCTTAAATTAGTGCATGTCCATCGAAGTGAATTTTTTATATATTGAAAATGTGATTATTTGTATGAAAACATTGACACAAATGACACGTACAAGTACAGAAGAAGCTGTCTAAATGCATACTCTTGGGAACGGTGAAAAACATGCATTTAGACAGGTTCTTCAGCAGAAATGCACACATACAGCTGTCAAATAGGGAATTGCCCCTTTTTTTCAATCCTAGATGAGTCACTGGCTATTGGACACCATTTTAGTGCATGTTGTAGTTGGTTATAATTGTGTAGGCCTACATAAAAAAATGGCGTCTAAAAGTTCAACGCACACTACAATGACAGATTCTGTCCGTATATCCCTGAGACAGCACAAAAAGGATCATCCAAGTGTTTCACACAAGGAACTCATACGGTGGCTAAAGAAAAATTACAAGATTAAGGTCAGCCAGCCACAATCTCTAGAACACTGAAGTCAACATAGCATCTAGCCAAATCTGAGAACACAAACCTTATAATAATGTTAAACTTCTACGGGCCATCACGTATCCAGCTATGGAGTCTGCACTTATTGAGTGGTTGAATGCTAACCAGGAATGTATCAATCTAAGCGGTAACCTTATCTTAGTTTGATATTTTTTTGCAGTTCAATTGTTGATATTTTCGTAATTGTCGTAAATATGCAACATTTCTTAAAAAATTCCAAAACACACCCAAAAGTAACAATAACTATCCACATTTTAGTGTACATAAAATAGTTCTCTAACATAAAAGTTGCTCTTTATGTTTGAAGATTATAAAAGCACCTGTGATCTGTGAACTTTATGAGCATCTTAAAAGTTATACATTATGTGGAGCAGGTTCACCTTAGAACCAACGAGTCTTCATTAGATCAGGAAAGGCTAATACTGCAGAGGAAAGGTTTTGGGATACATCTGCAAAACACAGATCAAAATCAGCAGCCAATTTTGGTTATGTGCCTTAAGTGCTAAAAACGCTCGCCATATGTAAATTGAAAGTTGTTTTATATGCACGAAAGTAGTAAATGTGCTGTTAGCGTACCCTTAATGGGAAGCATGATGGAAAACGGCTGTTACTAGCTAAATCTAAGGAGAAAATTCTTCAGATCTTAACACCCTGAAATTCCCTGATTTGCATACGTTAGTAATGAATCATATTGAGAACCAGCTGTTATAAATTTAACATCAACTTCACTTAATTTATTCAAAAACCCTGTTAAAGTGGATCTTACTTGATCCCAGTCGAAATATGATTTTTTATTTAACTCTGTGGATGTAGACTTAGTTTTTTTCTTTCATACTGTAACAATGAGTTTCGAGACATTTGTTTAGAAAACTTATTAAACTGCTTGAAAGTGAATGTTGGACTGAATTGTTTAACTTAAAGATGACATTGTTGACATTCTCAAGTAGCTGGCCATTATAGTATTATGCGAAATTTCTGTTTCAAAGCCAATTCCTTACTATTTTGCGCAACGTTTCGCTTATATACATAGGCTTCATCAGAGGTTTTAAAAATGTTATTACAAATGAATTCATTAAGGAATTAATAGTTTTAAGAACGTTAGATGAAGAGTTGATAACGACAAGCATGAAAATACAGTGGAACCTCGGTTTACGAACACCACATGTTATTTCGCTCTACGAACGATGCTTCAGTTTAGAAACACATTTCTCTGGACCACCAATCAAAGGTCCGAGTTTCTGCAATTGTTTTACTAGTTCCAGCAAAACATCTTTGTTACGGATAAGTTTTACTAAATACAAGAAACATCTAAAATGTGTTAGAATTTCCAAAGATTCAAATTAAAATCGATATTAGTTTCAAGGATATTCGTATATCTGGGACTTAAGACACAGCTCAGTCTCAAGCTCATGCGATTTGAGCAACTGTGGTACGGGGGTTAAAAATTGATAGGATGGAATTCATACCATCATAGAAGCGAGTGTGAGGCAACTTTTTAACCTTGTTTTTCATATTTGGCATGCATTTTAAAAATACACCGATTTACTTAAATTCAAAATACATTTAGAATCCCTGTCACATTAGGCTAATGTTTCCAATAACATTTACCAAATTATGCCATCTTATATTTTGTTATATTTCCATGCTTGCCGTTGTCAACTCCTCATCTAATGACCTTAAAACTATTAATTACTTAATGTAGTCATTTGTAATTACATTTTTAAAGCACCTGATGTAGCCTGTATAGACGAAATCTTGTGCAAAATAATAAGGACTTGGCATTGAAATAGAAATTTCGCTTAAAGGTGACATATGAACTCTATACTCTCAATGTATGGAACATTTCACTTCGCATCCCATTTCACACCCCAATTTACATTATCTTTATTACTGCACTGAAAAAACAATCTTCCACATACATGTTATCTAAAGAGCTTCTTTCTTTTTTGAAGTCATTGCTGTAACCCTCTTTAGTGGAATAATTTAACAAAGTGCAACATCTTGTCGACTCATTCATAGACAAAAATAGCATTCCTTGAAATAGTTATTGCATTTTGGTCTCATTATTATTTAATATAATAAATATGCATCGGTAAGCACCACCAACTACATGACCTCCGACAAGGACAGTTCATCTTGGATATCAGCAAAATATTTATCACACTGTTGGAAAGGTCATCTTTCATGATTAATAGGCTAACGGAGGCTTTAATTGCACCGTAAAACGAATAATCACTCATAGTAACAAGCTTTAAATATTAATGAGGAATGCTGCAAAACTGCATAAATGCAATCAAATATCCATTAAGTTGATGCCTATTTTTATCCACGCAATAAAGCCGCTAATGATCAGCTTGGACGATGCTACCCATGCATGTCAATAAATGATGTCCTGTTATTAAATTGCTCCCCTGTCAATACTTTACCAAATTGCTCATATTGCGTGAATTTTTAATCTCCTTGATTCAAGTTGGTCATTTAAGATTAATGATATGCTTCCTTAACTTAGTATATGCATAAATTTGAGCATTTGGCGGCACTAAGCTGACGCAACGAAATTTCAGTTAATCTAATGTATCTTGTGTTAAATTGGATTACCTCAATTTAAGATAAATTGCAATATTTTAATGAAAGGACTGGGAGTTATAAGTTTATGTTAGCAAAACGAATAAATGTTTGAATGAATGACATGTCCTAAGTAGTATATATTTGAAGCAGAAGATTATGCATAAATGGGACATGTCATGACTGGGCTTTAGAAAAGTATTTGTCAAAAATCTGTACTACCAGCACATAATGTTTTGTGTTTGAATTTCACCATAATTATTTATTAATTTTTTTATTAATAAACGAAAATTTAAAATGTTATGACAAATTTGGGAGTCTAAATATTCTCACTTTTCCACGTTAACATGTAATTATTTTAAGTTCTATTTTGAGAATTCGTGGTTACATATAAAAACATGACAATTTTAGTGCTATTTTGTGCAATGTTTTGAAAAACAATACAATAGAGATATTTAGCACCAAAAAATAACCGTTACCGTTGACGTCATTATTTCGAAACTCACATAGGCCTAGTAACGCGCAAGGGATTCTGGGTA
>JAQGAE010002118.1:0-19196 GCA_034696685.1 Julus scandinavius | reverse complement strand
CTGGAAAAAGCAAAAAAATGTTGTAGATTTTAGGTTGCTATGCACAGAATGGCACTCGGTGCTCATTGGTCTACTATGCATTGCACATTCAGATACATGCATGTTTTTACTCCTTTCAAACGGATGGCTATATTGTAGACCAATGAGCACCGAGTCACTTGGGCGATCGAGGTTTTTGCTTTCAAAAGCAAAAAGCACAAAAACATGTTTTGTGGAGCGTCCACACTGTAAGTTTCAAAAACATGTTTTCAAAAACTCTGCTTTTGCTTTTGCTTTTGGTGCGGTGAAGTCGCACCTTTAGAGTGCTCTTTAGGGGTAAATATATATGGGTAACAAGATGTGAATTAAGATAAAGATTAAAACGTTTGAATAACCCCATAGATAACATTTCACATCTTAAATTCAACGTGTCAAAATTTGGGGAGTGGAGCATCTCTGCCACACTCACAGAATGCTGATAACTGCCCTTGACAAATCTGGCTGCCCTACGCTGGACCATCTTTATATCCTGAATATGAACCATCCTGTGAGGGTTCCAAACAGAAGCACAATATTCCAACATAGGGCGAACCAGAGTTGCGTAGCCATTTTCCTTTACAAATATGCGTTGAATGAATCTAAGGAGTTGATTCGCTGCGCCAACAATTTTTTTGAAATTGTGATTTAAAGAAAGGTTTTTGATAATATAAACTCCCAAATATTTGACGGTATCAACGACAGCGAGTTGAACACCATCCAGAAAGTACTCAGGTTGACAAGTTGTTATGTTGTTCTGTACGATCGTATGCACCAGAGGAAATATACGCACGAAACACTGAACAAAAGTTTCCAGCATGTTTTTAAAAACATGTTTCCCAAATTTCCGAGTAAAAAATTGAAAAAAACGCGAGTGTACGCACCAAACACACATTTCGTGAAACAGGGCCGGACTTCATATCGACTGGTTACAGCGCTTTTATCAACATCTGTATTTCATGACGTAGACAATTTGACCACCAGCTACACACAATGTTCAATTTTGCGGAAGACGTTTCAAAATTAAAACCTCGTGGTGCATGTTCTATGTCATCCTGTACAGCCCTTGGTAAAAGCGCCTTAACCAGGACACATTTTTTCCTTTGATCTGGACTGCTTTTTGAGCGATCGCCAGGTAACATCAGAAACAACGAAATGTGTCAGAAAATGGCCGTTTTTCGACACACGTTTCACAACATTTCTGGGCACACCCAAGAAAGCAAAACGTGTGATCATATGTATGTTTCATGTTTCCAAATGTTTCTTCCTGGTGCATACGCATCTTAAAACATTCAGTCAGTTTGTTTCTTTGCACTTGACAAATTATTTGGCAAACAGCCAGAATAAAATTGGATTTCGTTACAATGTGACATTACAAATCGAAATTGAATACTTGATACAGATTAAAATATATCGAATCGAACTCTTTGAGTTCATGCTATGCGAATCAAAATTTCAATAAAACTATATTCATTTTATTTGAAGGTGGTTTCGACGAGATGGAAATTTAATTGAACAGAGCGCACACTATAACATTCAAAATGAGACACTCATCATTAATGGAGTTGTAAAATCGGACAGTGGAATCTATGTTTGTGAAGCCAGTAACTTCGTAGGGAAAAGTCAAATTGAAATTACTTTAACTGTAATAGGTAAGTAGAAAAGTCCATGGATGACTATAATTCTAATTGCAATGTGGACTTAGTCCCACAATGCATAATATTAATAGCTTAAGAAAAAATATCATATATACATATGGCTCTATATAATTTGTTAACTGTTTACAGTTTTAAATATTCACATACTATAACATTTCAGCGACTCCCCCATACAATTTTGATAACACAGTTTACCTCATGACTAGTGGCGGATTTAACTGGGCGGAAAATGGACAAGTGCCGCCTGGGCTCTATAGTGCCCTCATAAAAAATGAATATTTCTATTTAATTTTTCTGGGTGAAAATATTTAAAATCATTTTAGTGTGGTCGATGACAGAAGACCTGCTATTTCTAAAAGCCTAAACGTCATCCTAAAAGTCACAAGGACCTGTGAAGAGGGGGCAGAAAATCAGATGGATAACTAATTGAAAATAAAGAGGAAGAAAAACCCACATTTAAGTTGTGGCTTTCAGAAATCAGACTTTTCATAATTAAAACCATATGGACATCTACCAAAAATAGAATTAAATGTAAAAACAATGATTAATTGAAATGGGCCCCTTGAACACTGAACTGAAGTGTAGCCTATCCTTTGAGATGGAACCTCTGTTAGGAGGCGCTACTGTAGTGCGGGTAATCACCCTACATTACTACTCTTCTACTACACAGCATCTATCCACACCCTCATTTGAGCCGAATACTGAACTGAACTAAATTGTAGCGTATCCTTTATAACGGACCCTCCAACAGGAGGCGCTACACTGCATAAACAAATGTCTTAATTTAAGACTCTTACTTGTAGACGAAATCAAGACTTTTTACGAGTCTTAAAATAAAACTTTTAGTGTCCTTTTTTAAAATAAGACACTTTTTGTGTCTTATTTTAAAAATAAGATATTTTATGACTTATTTTTAAAAAAATACCCATATAAAGTCTTGATTTCGTCTACAAGAAATGACACGAACAGTCTTAAATGAAGACTTTTGTTTTTACACTGTACCTTAGCCATTGCAGGGCAAATTGCCTGCAGTGAGCTACTCCGCTACAAGGTTGCACTGCCTCATCTCCATGCTATTGCTTTCTTGTTTTAAGGCCCTCCAGATTGTTAGCAGGCACTTAGTGCGCATCACATTTTCAGCACTATACAGAGGGTGGATACTTAATTATTTCACAATTTTTGCCCTATGTTTTCGGAAAAAGAACACGATTATGAATGTTTTTTGTTTGCTCAATGAGAAACTTTCTTGCAGCTTTGTTTCCACGAATTGAACAACTTCTGGCATGTTGTCATGTCAACTGTGGACCACTCCTGCTTAAGAAATTTCCAAAGACCATTGACAGTTTTGGCATTGCAATGAAAAAGGCGCTGTTTTAAATATCCGAACCCATAAAAATCCATAGGACTGATGTCTGGTGATTTGGTTGAAATGTCCTCTTTCACAATAAAGTTTGGTCATCCCCGATTTTGTTGTTCTTCGAGGTATGACATCGTCAATTTGGCTGTATGTGATGGGGCCTTGTCGTGGTGAAATGTCACTTTTGACGTCTCTCCAGGACACAACCGAGGAATTTCTTTTTCGAAATATGGTTTCAGAACATTGTCAATGAACCTTGGTCGTTCTGGGCACTCTGATCAGCGGAAGAGGTCCTCGGCCGCTCATACCACCAACCACCATGAAGCCAATGGGCCAGCTTTCATGGCAGTTCACAAGCCAATTGTTGTTGATTTTTTGATGAGGTTGCTGGTACAGAATCTTTCTTTCACCATTACAGTTGCTCAGATAGAAGTAAGCCTCGTCCAATGTCACCATAGATTCACTCTTTCCACCCGCTAGGAGGCGCTCATACAATTTTCTTGAGTTGGTCTTTCTGTTTTTCTTATAACAAGTGAGCAAATTGCAAACCTTCGTCTTTTTCCTTATTTTGGCACCCAGATCAGCGTGGATGACGTTTTGGATTGTCTTTTGGGATGTTCCCAACAGTTTTGCCATGTCTGTCTGACTTGAAGACGCCCAACCACACTTCCACTGAGGATGTTTCCATGCCAGTCCTGTATCCCTCTAGGGCTGAGCATTTATTGAACACATGCTGCAGATTCTCAGTTCCATTCCTAATGAGGTCACACATTTCTTTGAACAGTTTGCCACCTTGGCCTTTTTTCTTAAATCTGCCACCAGTCATGACCAACCCATGTATATGCATGGCCATACAGTATATATATAGTTACAAATTATGCCAATGTTTGCACATACTGAAAATGCCCGTGTATGCCATGTGTGTCACGTGTAAGCCGTGTGTGTCATGAGTTCATACAGCCTTTATATGGCCACATATTTTAACATGTAAAGCTTCATGTGATCATTACATATCTACATATACAGCTGTTCAATCCGGATACATAACGTATAACTCAGTTGTAACCTATTTTTTTCAATCATCTCCTTCATCCAGGTCCACTGACTGCTGAAATTAAGCCCAAAGTGAACATGGCTGTCGTTGGTAAGTCAGCCACATTTGTGTGCGCTCCTTCCTTTGGTTACCCAGTGACTTCCATATATTGGGCAAAAGATGGAAAACTTATCTACTCAAGTACTTCGAATTCGTATCGCGTTCGACGGCTAAACGAATTGCAGATTCTATCTGTCCAGAAAAAGCATGAGGGATTGTATCAATGCTTTGTGACGACTGAATATGACTGTGTTTCCGATACAGCGGAATTAAGATTAAACGGTAACAATCAAATAAACTTATTTTTCATAAAGATATACTGTGTGAAATGGATATACAAGGCCCATTTATGGAAGAAAGAAACATGAACTTACCCTGCCAAAAATGAACTTAAGAAAAACTTTAAAAAACTTAAGTTATTCTTTAGTTTTTCTTCAGTTTTTTTGCATAGATTTCGTCCAAACTGCAGTTTTTCTGCAGTTTCACTTCAAAAAGTTGAGTTATTCTTAAGTATTTTTGCATAATTTCGTCCAAACTGCAGTTTCACTTCAAAATATAAGTTTTTCTTAAGTTGATTTTTGGCAGGGTAAGATTTAAGGATTTTTCAAATATAGAGATTATAGAATATAGCAAAGTATATTTGAATGGAGCTACTGTATATGATCCTACAAGTAGGCCCATATTTCGACTGCATGATCATATACAGTATATTCACATACATAGATGGTCAGTTGCGGATGAAAACCATTTAACCATTGGCCCAGCGAGACATTTCTTCACTGGCCCAAGGAGAGTCATGCAATTTCAACTAAATTTCTTCAACAACAAAAAATTCAACTGAAGTTTTACAACTAAAAAAAATTTACCTAAAACATTTACAACTAAAAAATGTTAACTAACCTAACCTAACCCAACCTAACCTAACTCAGAAGAATAAAAACCACCTGATTGATGTTTAGTTGAAAACATCCTAGTTGAAAATCTGTTTAGTTGAACATTTCTTAGTTGTAAATCCTTCAGTTGTACCATTTTAGTTGAATAAATTTAGTTGAAAATGCCTGCTACCGGCCCAAGGCATTTACATTGGCAAAGCAATGTTTTCCCAACATTGGTCCAATAAGTTTTAGTTACTGGGGATATTTCCACTTATGACTAATTTTTTATTTATCCATAAATGACCGACGATCCATCTATATACATTATATCCGTATTCTGTACATAACAATTGCAATACATGATTTATCCACTTTTACAAATTCAGTTCTTGAAGCTCATTATATTTTGTATACATTTAAGCTTCCATTTCTGACGTGACTGAAATTACAACCACCAAAACAGATGATATAAGTATAACAGAATCAACGGTGACGGAGATGAAACTGTGCATGGACAGAAGCTCCAAACACCACCATTTATCAAACAACAAATCATTTAGAAGAGCCAACTTCATCCAAACCTTCGGTTTCATCAGTCAACAGTTGTGAAGGAAGATTAACCACATCAGTCATAGTTAAGACTGTGACTTTGTTCTTACATCTAGTTCTGGCTTTCATTTATTTTTAAGAAGCAATGACATTGTCCTGTTCCAACGATCATATACACCCATACCTCGCTTTACGACCTAGATACGTTCCGGAAAAGTCGGCCGTAAAGCGAAAAAGCCGTATAACGAATCATTTCTTTCTGCTTTGTGATTTTCGTTTTTTTTTTGCTTCTTAAACGAAGAAAAACCCATTAGTTGTTTTATTGTTATCCAAATCCGACCTTGTTTGTGCAAATTGGGGTTATTTATCACATTTTTGGGTCACTTTCTTTAATTACAGCATTTTTTTGGCCATATATAACAAAACATTGTGGGCCGTATATATAACGAAACATTGTGGGTAGTAAATCGAAACAGTGACATAATTTTTAAAAAAACAGGCCATATAAAAAGCGACTGTATAGCGAGGTATAGGTGCACTTGTATGTTTCGTATATGAATAAATCAGAAATTGGTCATGGATAGACACAAGGTCCATCTGGTCAAGTGGTTTTCAGAGTTAGTACTTCCCATCACAAGTCCCAACAGAAGTGTAACAGCAAATGTTGTAGTTTCAATTTCTATTGTGCTACTTCCTCTCTCCATATCTATTAAAAATTTCCAAAAAAATCAACAATAAAAAACAAAAAACTGCTACCAATTGCCAGGTGGGAAGAGTCCCACAATACATTAAGTAGCAATTCCTAGTTGGGCGAGTCACTGTTATTATTTAGATAATTTTATTTACTTTTAAAGATAATATAAGACGTCATTTCATATCTCTACCCCAATTTGTCCAATCCCGTGAAAGTAATTTCAAATTTAATAAACATTAAAAATGATAAGAAATAAAAATATAAATTTATTTTTTCTTTTTTTGTAAAATATAATGTATATTACTTCTGAAAAACAGGATATCAAAAGTTTTTAGTGAAAACAATCGCAATGAACATCTGCGTATTGATGTTAATTCTTCTTTTCTCAAGTGCAGCTTACACAGGTAATGTTTTTAAATGTTTATTGGGACATTATATTTGTATCATAAATGACTCATGAAGGTTGTCATATCATCCTTGCCATTAAACTAGACTTTACATACAATTTACAAATGGTTACTTTAACAACTATTTAATTATCGGTTGTTTATATGTACCTGTAGTGTTATGTTTATGTGTTCCAATACTTTGTGATTATGCCATTTTTCGGTTTTATAAAATAATCATCATTTACAATTTTTTTAGATTATAAATGCATTCAAATAGTTTAAAAGTTGATAATTTGTACTTGTTACATTTTGATATTGTTTTATATTCTGTTTTTTTTATTTATTCAACATTTTAATGATGTCCAAATTCTTTATGGCACCATTGTATATGATCATTTATGAACAAAATGGCTTATATGGGTATATAAGCACCATTTCAGATATATTTGTATATGGAATTTCCAAGTACGAGGGGCGGTCAAAACGTCTTGCATATTCGCTCGTTATTCGCAAACCGGATGTCGTACAAAAAAACTGAAATAGCCATTTTAATGAGCAGGAAATTTGCTATTTTTCAATGTAGGACCCGAATTTGTTGACACATTAATCCCAACGTTTGATGAGATTATTTATAACTCTCTCGTAAAATGCGTTATGTTGGCTATGCAAATATTGCCGAACCGCAAGTTTCGCATCATCGTCCGTTTGGAATTTTTGACCACTCGATTGTTCCTTTAGTGGACCAATGAGATGGAAGTCGCTCGGTGAAAGGTCTTGGGGCTGGATGGCGGATGTTTCCCCACCCAAACGCGTTAATTCGAGTGAGGCGCCATTTTGTTTTTGATACTTTGTCCGAAAGTCTGCATGAATTGTGGCGCCATGGAGTGAACTAAAAGCAAATTTCCTGCTCTTTAAAATGGCTATTTCAGTTTTATTTTTACGACATCTGGTTTTCGAATAACAAACGGATATGCAAGACTTCTTGACCGCCCCTCGTGCAATGCCTAAACAGGTGAAAGTTGTCCATATAGAGCAACTAGTTAATGTTTTTCTATTTCAAGATGCCCATAAAAACAATAATACCGATGTTGTTAAAGGAAGCAACGTTTTACTTAAATGTAAATTCAGTGAAATCGTTAGCCAATGTGTATGGTTCCACAATGGATCTGTGAAATTCAAGAGACGCTACGAATATTACAATACTGTTACCAATGGGAAAAACACGTCAGATTGCTCCATTGTAATCAATCAATTTAATAATATTGATCAAGGCCGGTGGCACTGTGGGTCCCACAAATCTGACAACACAACTGATCTCCAGATGCAACCACCTTCATATTTAACAATCAATCAACATGGATTTGGTACGTACATTATACATGTATTTAATATTACAAATTTATGAAAACCTATGCATTTTTAATTGTTCCATACAGTAAAATTGCTCAATTGTGATAAATTGAAAATTCTGATTCAAATGTAGATTTCATTTACAGAAATCATCTCTCATCCCAAGAATGCTGCCGTCATGAATGGAGCTAATGTTACATTAAAATGCAAATTTTGGAAACCTGTATCGAAATGTTTATGGTATCATAACAGGGAAACAGTCGCCATAAGAGGGCGCTACAGTTATACCGACCAAAACGCCAATGGGAAAAACACTACTGATTGTTCTATAATTATTACTAACTTTAACATAAACGATGAATCAACATGGCATTGTTCTGCTGCGGATTTATTAAACTATAATATTGAAATAATATCTAACAAATCATATTTAACACTATTTAAAGGTACTAAATCAAGTAAGCCCAATGACAAAGGGCTATTGTTAAAGTCTAATTCTAGCACAATTAACAACAATAATCTCAGATGTATTTTCAGTATTGTCATCACATTATTTGTGGGCATCAGAATTTATTTCTAACCCCAACTATAATTCTTGGACGTTATTTAAATTCTGATAGTTTTAAATTGTGTATATTTTTATAATGAAAAATTGCTTTAAATTTGAGCAAATAAGAAAACTTGCATTTGAGGCAACTAATTTTCAAAAGTTAAATTATTGTATTATTAGACGTTTATGAGAAAAGAAGTTAACCATTCTGTTAAAGAAATCAAATTTTTTAAAATCATTTCATTTAGTAAGGAAATACACTTAAGTGCAAAAAAATCGACTCACCTGCATGAATCAAGTAAAAATGGATTTTCGCAGCAACCAAATGGCAGATTTAAAATCGGAAACATGTATTTTATAGACAATTTATTCCTGTTTATAATTCGCCTAGTGTGAAAAATATGTCTGCTGAATTTCTCTGGAGAATAGCCCGCAACTCGTGCGGCTACTTTTGGTGGAGTGGTCATTTTATCGATAAACCATTAATTAACACCATGTGTGGATATGTGTTCATTAAGTTCTGATAATTAAATGACATTCAGAAACACTTACAGCCACAGGGGTACAACTATGGATATGGCATTAATAATGAAAATTTGGGTTGCTTTAAGTTCGACATTTTTCGCCTCAAAGATATATCAGAAATTTTATGCAAATTAGGCGAATTATAAAGAGGAATAAATTGTCAACAAAACGCATTTTTTCCGATTTTAAATCAGACATTTGGTTGCTGAGAAAAACACTTTCACTATAGATTCATGCATGTGAATCGATTTTTTTGTACTTAAGTGTATAATAACAAAACTTTATATTGAAATTTCAGAAACTTTAAACTATATTAAAACTTATTGAAAGCTCAGTAGTTGTATATTTAGAATGACTGAAAACTGCATAATTATTTTTTCTAAGTTTAGATAAATGATAAAAGTTAATACATTTTAAATTTGTTATATTATATCAAAATAATGTTGTTTATATTTTTTGCAGATGTAATTGAAAATTGAATTCTCTCATTTGAAATAGATGCAAATTATGAGTTTCGCCTATCCGAAACATTATCACCATGTTAGCGAAGCATTGTACTATATAATATATTATACCGACCTTGTCATGTTTTAAACTGCTTTAAGTATATTTAAATAAATAAGCTTGGTTTCAAAATAGTATGGACCATTATTTTCAACGAACGACCAAAAGAAGCCCTGAAAATATTTACAAGGGGTGGTCAAAATGTGTTGCATTTTCGATTATTATTCGAAAACCAGATGTCGTACAAAAAACTGAAATAACCATTTTAATGAGCAGGAAATTTGCTATTTTTCAACGTAGGACCAGAGTTTGTTGACACATTTATCCTAACGTTTGATGAGATTGTTTATACCCCTCTCGTAAAATGTGTTATGTTGGCTAAACAGATATTGCCGAACCGTAAGTTTCGCATCATCGTCTGTACGACATCTGGTTTTCGAATAATAAACGAATATGCAAAACTTGTTGACCGCCCCATCATCGTCTTTATTAAATTGTTGATCACTCGAGTGTCCTTTAGTGGACCAAAGAGATGAAAGTCGCTCGGTGAAAGGTCTTGGGGCTGGATGGCGGATGTTTCGATGTTTCCCACCCAAAAATGTTCATCTTGTGGCCTTTGGTATGGGCAGAATGGGGACTTTTGTTTTTGTTATCGCGGCCATTCTTAAAGTTTAAACGCCACCTCTGTACCATACTTCGTGATACACATTTGTCACCATAAATTCCTAACATTTCACTATAAATTTCACTCGGTTTCATGCCTTTTAAACGCTGAAAAACGAATAACACCTCGTTGTTCTTCTTGCGCGAACGCTTTCGAGTGAGGCGCCATTTTGGTTTTGATAGTTTGTTCGAAATTCTAAAATCATCCTAAAATCCTAAAATCAAAATTTCCAGCTCTTTAAAGTGGCTGTTTAATTTTTTTTGTACGACATCTCGTTGGCTTGTTTCTGCAACACTAGGGCTGAACACCAACGCCAGGGGATGAGCCTTCAATATCTACCTGGGATTTTTGCCTACGAGGGGGGACTTCCACCCCCTCTCGAGGGGTCTTTAATGTGCAACAATCAACACGGGACCTCGGTTTAAACTCTCATCTGAAAGAGCCGCCACTTTGGGAATTTCTCCAATCCGTAAAATTGTCGACCTGGGAGCGAACCCAGCATCTTAGGATCGAGAGGCAAGCACGTAACCCACTCGACCGCCGGCGTCGGCATTATATGTTGTATAAATGTAAATGTACAAAAAGCGAAAATATACAGTTCAAAAAGTATGTTGTCATTTTGATATAATAAATGTTGCGCTAAACTAATAGTTTATACTGAATTTATATTGGTTGCATGGTTGGGATCTTATCTATAATCAATAATTGCATAGGTTCATTTTCGTTTTACACGAATCTTCTTTATGCATGGTGGAGCTAGCATGTGGAAACACTTTCAAATTAACAGAAGAATTTAGAACAATTATTTTCATAAATTACGATGAAATGATCTTCAACTCATTGAAGTTATTTTTATTTGTGGTTGCAATTGGACAATCTCGACAAGGTAAATTTATAACAAATTCCTCCAAACTATAAATGTATATAAGCTCGCATTATCAAAATTTCTGATTAGCTTAATTTTAAAGGGTAAATCAAAACTATAATTATATGGATCGCTAGACGCATATCAATTCAATTTAATTCAAATGTATTACCCTACAGTCAGCATTGGCATGCCATGTGGAAGGTGGTGTTATTAAAATACACTGTGAAACAACAAATCTTAAGAGAGATTGAACATTTAAGTTATGTGAAATTTGTGCACAGCTGCAATAAATGTACAATTTAATTTATTATTGTAAAACTAGCGATAGAGTATATAAATGTTGATATAACCTGTACTCAAGGCATTTTTGTATGAATGTAGTGTAAAGTCTCCAGTTTCTGACCACAACATTAATCTTTTAAATTACGATGTAGCACCAGAAGTTGCGATTCATCCCCAGAATGCCACACTTGTACCTGGAGAACATATTTCTCATGTAATAAAATGCATATTCAATGCACCCATCGGAAAATGCATATGGCTACGCAATGATCACATACTCAGTATAAAAGATCGTTACACATATCACAATGTTATTAGCAATGGGACAAACACGACTGATTGCTCCATTCAAATCAGTCAACCTCAAGAAATTGATGCAGCATCTTGGCAATGCAGTTGTACAGCAGATTACAAAACCATAAATGCATCGTGTAAATCAAACTACGCATATTTAACAAGGATCCCATCCATTGGTAAGTATTATGGAAATAGTATGTACAATTCCATGGTCGTGATTTTAAACACGACCATGAGTTGTTTGATATACGTTTTTGATAAACTGTTTTACTTTAATTTTATAGAAACAGAAGCCAGAACTACAACTGAATCACCAACGACAATAATGCCCTCATCAACAAATTACAGTAAGTAAAACCAAAAATGAGATTTATTTGTATACCTTAGGGTAATTGCTTTACAAAAACATATTTTGATATTGAAGCATTAAAACTTATGAAATTTCAGTACATATTTTTGGTTGGAATGCCAGCATTACCAATCTGACTGTCATTGTTGTTGGAGTGCTAATGGTTACAATTTTAATCTTAGCTGTTGTTAACTGTACAAGTATGTATAAAAATACAAGTAAGATGCAAACTGTATTTTACCATTTTTTAACATGCAGTACACTACTAAATCGATAAACTTTATTTTCAGACAAGAGAAAACTAATGGCAAAACCTTCGAGGTGAGACTTAATATATTGTAATATACAGAGTCAATGGTACATGTATGGCAGGTTTATGTCAGTTTACCATCAAATCTTAAATATTATTTTCAATTAAATACAATAAACAAAATAAATATATAATGCTTTAAAAATGCAATAACGAACATCGTGTTTTTTAATATTAGGTATAAATCCTTGGGAGAAACCTTTAACAATTTTGAGGTCAAACTGGATTAACCTATCAAGGCGCCCACTGCTAAATATGTAAATTAACACAATCAATTATATTTATAAAATTAGCATGCCAACAGCAATATCCAACAGCCCATTGTCACTCAGACGAACCATTAACCATCAGAACAATCTAGAAGAAATTCATCCAGGGGGTATTTGGTCTTCCAGAAATTTAGAGCACAGACAAAGGTGTCAGCCATTACCAGAACTAGACGAATACCTGCCACCAAATTATTCAACTAAATCATGTCACAAAATGTCCAAAAAGCGAACAAGAACTGATCACATAACCAACCATCATTCGAGTGTTTTATATTCGTCCATAGATGAAATCAAGTCTAATTCAGGATCTGTGACTGAAGTCAACAGTCTAGCTACTTGCAATCCTTTGTACGAACCGGTAGCGACGGAAGTTGAAACTTCTGAAGAGGACGAACTCGGAAGTCGATGAGATTGTCCGATTTAAAACTGATTAATGTTACCAGAAGTTTACCAAAAAAAAACAATGGACAGTTCAAACTGGAAACTATCTACATATATACGTATCATATAAACTCAATGCTATATATCGTAAAATGTTCATGTATATGCACAATGAAATTTATTAACTATTAAAATTCTGCAATAATACTAGATCGATTAAGTAACGTTATTCGATGTTATCAATTTAATGCATGTGGGTAGTGGTGATTAATATGTTAAAATACTTTCTGAAAACACTATTTTATAGCGTAAATAACATTACAAATCATTTTAAAATTCTGCAGGTTTTTATATATACAGTTGAGTCTCACTTATACGATGCTCACTTATATGAAACATTCAGTTATACAAACAATTTCTTGTTCCCAGGCAAAACTCCATTTAACCCTGTGTAATGCATTATTCGCTTATACGATATTCAGTTATACAAAACTTCCACTTGTACAAAGGGTGATTCCTTTCCCTTATGTAATCCCCTTGTGTAAATACTATTCAATTGTAAGAAGAGCTTTTTCACATAATTGTGAAGCATTTTGTCTATTCTAAAGACGTAAGCGAAAAAGAGTGATGTTATTATTGACTGTGAACAGGTCTTATATAATATGTAGCTTGCAGGAAAAACAAGCAAAATAAAATTACAGAGTTTTTTAAGACGAAATAAGCACATTTCTGAAGATGTAAGTTAAGTTACATGTACCTTATTGTTTGTGATTATATACAATACATCTTTTTTTTTGCTTATGTTCTTCTTTGTATGTGCATTTACATTGACAAAACCATTAAACGACATTTTTTTAAGAAGAATTATTCTCTATTTATTAAAATACAGTAACCACGAAACCTTCTAGTACATGTACGTTGTATTCACTTATATGAAGTATTCGCTTATAAGAAGAATTTTCTATTCCCCCTCATATTCGTATAAGTTAGACTCCACTATATATGTACAGTAGAACCTGTCTAAATGCATACTCTTGGGAATGGTCAAAAATAAGCTTTTAGACAGGTTCATCAGCAGACGTGCGCACATACAGCTGAAAAATAGTTAATTTCCCCTTTTTTCAGTCCTAGATGAGTCACTAGTTATGGGCGCCATTTTAGTGCATGTACAAGTACAGTAATTGCCTTGAATCTCCCTGCCTGCTACAATGGAAAAAATGGCGTTTGAAGGTTCAACACACATGACAATTACAGATTCTGTCCGTATAGTCCATTGTTGATATTCACTTACAAAATCACTGGTGCCAATAAAAATTACTCTTATTACTTTACTGAGGTTAATTCATTTTTACACCGGTCCCAAATCGGGATTGGCACATTTTATGCTTTTAGATAGGTTATTCATGTACACAGGATGCATTTAGACAGGTTCTACTGTATTTACACCATCTAATTTACACAAACATTATTTCCATTTAATTTGCATGCATTTTTTGAAAAACGTTTAGGAATGCCTATATCCGATTTTTTTCCGTATTGAAATGTTGCGCAATAGCATGGTGGTAAATTAGATCATTCGTAACAAACAAAGGGAACAAATTTTTCATTTAATTTCTTACCTGAAATTAATCGCTTTTTCAGTCTTCTTTAATACATCCCTTTCAAAACAATCAATATCACAGTTATAAAATTGCTGATACATCCGATGGCGATCCATTTTCACAACTTTCACTCGTGTAACAAACAATTATACAAATACTTGGAGCTCTACATGCAAAACAATGAACACGTGTTGAACTTTGACCCAACTGGCTGACAACGTTTCATGGTCTACGATCAGTAGTGCCATCTAGTAGCTCGTTTTGCATATTGGCAGCCAGACAAAAATATTTGTAAACAGCGCCATCTTTGTAACATTATGTGAAACAATTTGTAACTTGGCTGCGCTGTTGAGTTTTTCAATTAAAAATGTGATATCATCGAAACAATGAGCTATTGCTTATAAATTATAAATAAAGTCATTTGTGTAAGATTTTTAGAATATTTATTTAGGCATGAAACTGTATAGTATATCGATAAATTTTATTGGAAATTGCATGTCTATAATCGCTGCAATTTACATACCAATATTTCTAGAATCCACAATATTAAATGACTCGACATATCATTGTGCACACATACGATTATATATGGACATAATTGCCATGTTTTTGCCATGAAGGTTTTCAGACAAAAATCGAAAATGTTAAATAATTCTTCCTTCCAAACGAATACGTTCGAGGGGCGGTCATAAAGTCTTGCATAATCGTTTAATATTCGAAAACCAGAAGTCGTACAACAAAAGTTAAATAGCCATTTTAAAGAGCAGGAAATTATTGTTTCAGGTCACTATACATGGCGCCAGAATTCATGCAGAATTTCGAACAAACAGTTCAATTCAATTGAATTCCAACTCAGTACCCTACAGTCAGACGTTGGGATAAATGTGTCATCAAACTCGGGTCCTACATTCAAAAATAGCAAATTTCCTGCTCATTAAAATGGCTTTTTCAGTGTTCTTGAACGACATCAGGTTTTCGAATAATAAACGAGTATGCAAGACTTTTTGACCGCCCCTCGTAGAATACGACAGATATTGCCATATATGGAAACACGTGGACATATGATGACATATACTCGTACAGTTCTGCATGTCAATATATATTTTTCTTCAACCTAGTTATGAAACACCTTGCACATTTTCAGATAACAAAAATCTTTGAACGGTAATAGCAAATATTTCATCAGTTAATCAAATATATGGTATCATTTTAACATAATGCTTACATAAAATAAAATAGATAAGAATAGCAAGTTTTGGTCATAATATTTGTAATTTCAATTTCAGTTAAGTCGTTTCTTTTCAATAAACATTTAATTTTCGCTTTCTGTTCACGTAGTTACTTTTGTAAGTTAAAATGTTATTTCCAGTTAAAATAGAGTGAAAAACCGCCGTAATGATACTGTAGATTTGCTACTGGTGGATATTATCACAAAACCTACGATTATTGGATGCAAAAGGAATATGAAAACAATGTGGTCATCGTTGGAAATGTGCAAATTAGGGTCATTTTTCCTCTTTTGTGTGGTCATAATAGCAACAACTCAACAAGGTAAAATCATTTCTGAAAATACATTTAACTATTACATAAAACTTAAATTACCAAATACATTATTTAACTTTACATTTATCACAACGAGGGACAAAAAAGCAAACTTTTTTAATTTTTTTTAGTAAGGTCTCTTGCAAGTAAGAACGAATTCACTAAACAATAATTTTGTAAAAAAATGTATTAAGAAATAATTCCTTTTAATGAACTAGGCTACAGATGATAAACTTAATAGATTTTTTTTTAAAAACCTAGTCTTTTCATGAGGGTATAATACTGTATATTTTTATATATTTCTGCAGCACCAATGATTGTCGAGCATCCCCAGAATGCCACCGTTCCTTTAGGAGGTTCGGTTATATTGCAATGCAAATTTAACGAAAATACCAAAAATTGCATTTGGTATCGCAAAGGTAGTGTCATAAGCATTAAAGACCGTTACAATTACCAACAACCAGAAATGGGCGGGGCGAACACGAGCGATTGCTCCATTGAAATCAGTCAATTTGCACAAATTGATGAAACTGTTTGGCATTGCGCATGCGTGGTCGATTCCAACACAGGAAATGAAGGATGCATATCGGATTCTGCCCATTTAACAATTGCAACTGAGGGTGAAAAACCAATGAGCACAACACATCCGCCAATGTACAGTAAGTGATGAAACTTACTTCTTTATTTATTTAACAACTATTGCTTCTATTATTGATTATTAATTGTAATTATTAACTATTGAAGTATTAATAGTTGTAATTATAAATTTTAGACACCAATGAGGAAGCACAGATGAGCACAACATATCCACCAAAGTACAGTAAGTGGCAAATGTTTATACTAATACGTACATTCACTTTACATATCGCAGTATTAAATATAACGAAAAAAGTTTAAATAGTTAGAGAAAATAATAAAAAGTGTTGGAAAGAACTATTTTTGCTTTTTAAAACACATTCATAACACTATTTTTCATACTTGTATTGGTAAGATCATATTCTAAAATGATATGAATTTACAAACAATAAATATAATATATGACCTGTATTTAAAGCAGAAAATTCATTGACTAAGTAAGATTATTATTTTAGGAGGAGATGGACCAAACTCGAACTTAGAGAAGGATAGTAACATTGGAAGAGCCAACATTTCAATTATTGGGTTTGCAGTTTTATTGGTCTCAATTATTGCGAGTGTAATCCTGCTGTAATTTAGTAGTATCAATAAATCTTTATGCTGCAAATTTCGTAAATTTTGCAATTGTAGCGTATTAGAAATTATCTTCACTTATCGATGCTAACAATCTTTATTTAGTGTGCCGCTAGAATTCTATCGCCATATAGTGTGCCGCAAAAATTATTCATGCATTTATCAATGGCAGAAGCTAATTTCAAAAGTTGACAGCCCTAGGTCGACATACTTGGTTATTTCATTATATCGTATTTTGAAATATGTTTTAAGTATACATCGTTTATCATTATTTTTTATTTACTAAATAATTGACCGGGTTTTCATTTTGATATTTTCTGCGTGAAGTATCATAAATTTATACGTTTCAACAATAGCACACACAATTTTGTGCAGTATTAATCTGATGAATTCGGGGATAAAATATTTCCATTAACTATTCAGGCATCTTTAAAAGCGTTCAATAGTGTGATGTTTATATATACTTCTGTTATCATTATTTGTTCCTGGACAACTTCTCAAAGTAATTCAGTTTTCTGACTATCTTTAAAAGAAATGTTAAAAGTATAATAAGTGCAAAAGGACGTAAATCAAGGATTTACTAAAAACTTTTATTAGCATCTGAATAACACATTGACATTTTTTTAGATCAATATTTACTACTTGCGTTGTATAGGCTATTGTATAAAATGCCTAATACTGTTTAAATGTATTTAAATATTGGTAATTTGGTACTATACATAGTTTAAATCACAATTCATGGCCGTCAATGCTTTTTATTTTTGTTAATTTTCTTAATTTCTATTGAAAAACTTAACAAATTTAAATTTCATTTAAACTATTTCGAGAGTAATAATTTAAATAAAAAATTAAGGTTTTTGGAAGATTTTAACAATCTGATGAAAAATATAATAATTTTATATATTATAAAAATATTTACTAACTTTTAACTCTGAATATATTATGCCTCTTGTTTGAATTAAACATTGCCTGGAAACAATAATAAACATGGTTTATATTTTTACAATAATTTTGTCTGACAAGCAATAAAATATTATGCATATTCGTAAACTAAATTAGCTTTCTATTGAAATTTTTGAATTTATATAAAAATTATATATGCCCATGCTTGATTATGTCTCATCCAAGACAAAATATAATATACTATGTCCTTATACAGAGTATGATGATACATGATATGGACAAGTATTATCATATATGTACGTAAATCCAAGCTTGTATCTATTGTATAGTGTATAATTTTTCCACCCTGGATAGAAGTGTCTTTATCAAATGTGAATCGTAATTCCATAATAAAAATATTCAAATTTTAGGTTCAATAGTAGATGTCCATCCCCAAAATGCTACTGTTTCGGAAGGCGGTGACATTGTATTACAATGCAAATTTCAACATACCAAGCATGTTTGTGCATGGTATCGTAATGGCAGTTTGGCAAACATATCTGGTCGTATTAAATTTTATAAAACTACGGAAAATGGTATTTATAGAAATGACTGCTCTATTCAAATCATCGATTTTAATAAGAAGGATGTTGCGATCTGGCAATGCACTTGCTTTGATTCTGTCGATGGAGATTTTCAAGAATGGAAAAAATGTCGTTCAAATAAGGCGTATTTGAAAATGAAATCTTCGGATACACAAACAAACAGTAAGTTTACATCAATATTTAATATACAAATTTTAACAAAAATTAATTGATTATAAAACGCTTAAACGGTAAGAAGAGGATAAATGGGTAGTTAGTGTTGTGGAATTCGGGGAATTCCAGGAATTGACCTGGGCGCGGGTGGCGCCAGGTCAAGGTTGAAACTCTCCTGCGTTCTCGGGCTGACCAGCATTCCTTGCGAGGTATGCTGGGAAGCTC
>JAQGAE010002117.1:0-19198 GCA_034696685.1 Julus scandinavius | reverse complement strand
TGTTGTGGTCCACTGTACCCCGTATAACCAATTTGATTTGAATAAGGCCTTACAGCTGACCACATGGCTAATTAACAAACTTTAGTTTGAAATTATAGCTGGATATATACACTTGTCAATGGTATATTGCAACATTCCTAATGTTTTATAATTACATCTAGAATAAAAATCCAATTGCGTGTTGAATAATTACTTTTCAAGAGCAAAACCTTTAACTGCAAATATTTTCTTCTATACTTGTGCCAGATCGCAGAAATTTTGGTTAATGAAAGAGTGCTGCATACAGCTTCTTTGCAAATCAACAGCATTGGGTTGCTGATAAAACCTGATTTTATAAAGACTTTGTACCACTGTGCCCCGGTCTGCCCTACTGACGTAGGAGCGTTCTCCTGAAATGATTGAATTACAATTCGAGGGTAATACATTCATGGACAGATTTACTTGATAAATCAAATGTGTATGGCACAAGTTCAAAGAGATATGGACGAACCCCAAGGACTGTCATATTTTGACATCACCTCTAAAGCATCTTCTTCACCTATTAGGCTTAAGAGTTTTTCTTTTTTCAGACAACTCCAAACTTTTTCTTTTGTATTCACGTCGTTTTTCCCTCTTCTCAAAGGCATTTATAAGTTTTTTCAATCAATTAATTAATTCGTCTAATGCACCTGCGAATTAGAAGTCCCCAGACAGGGACTAATCCCTCCTGCGCGATCGCATTAAAAGTCACACAAGGACATTCAATAGAGGGCATTACTATATAGAGAGAAAATAATAGATGAAGCTAAGGAAAATCGCAATTGGATGGGAATGATGAAATAGAAGACAAAAAAGTAGTCCTACCCTAAGAATGAAGTACAAAAAAAAGCAACGATTTTTCTCTGTAATCTCAAAGAACTGCGTGGGGAGATCTGTGAATTCTTCGTGGGGAAAGCCTGAGACATGTATATTTAAGGTGTTATTTCTGTCCCATCGTATTTTTGCGTGTCTTCATTAACGGAAGCCTTTGAACCAATTTGTAGTTTCTCATAAAAAAGTAAGTTTCAAATTAGGCTTTCACACGTACACACATGCATCCCCCATCTCGGTTCGATGCTAATTTACATAAGAGTGGCGAAATTAAATGTTGATTAAGTAAGAAACTGGATAAAAAAATAAAAGCGCTTTTTCGATTGAGGACCATATGCAATGCGTTAAGTGCATTGGTGAAGAAGAAAAAATAATTACATTTTAATTCGTTTTGTCTGCTAAAACGAAGAAGGTTCGACTTATCTAAGAAATGCTAATGGCGAAATTTGATTACTTGCGCGGATATAAGAAATGAAAATCGAGTGAAGTGACGAAAAGAACAGGGTTGGTTATACTGGATCGTTTTAAGATAAGACGAGTATTTTCTCAGAATCAAAATTTCTTTCACAGACTCAGACGTCGCTGGATAAACTTTCAAAAAATATGTCCGCCAAGAATACTTACTCAAACATAATATATATAACAATTTACTGCAATTGTGATTACGTGCAACCTATAATGTAATTACAGAACTTATATAATGGAAACTTCGTGCTGTGTTGGTCGTATTGTGGACAAACAAGACACAACTTTGCATGAGATACAATCAATTGTACATAAATATTTATCTTTTATTTTCTGAGCTTTCACAGTAGGGTAACCATACTGTTTATGTCTAGACATATGATTGTGACAAGAGTTTTCGTTGTTCTGAAACAATATAGACAGTCAAGGGTTAATCGATTTAAACGTGAAAAAAATCCCTAAAAATTAGAACAGTTTCAAGTTTGTCGTGTAATTGTGCAAAATGCAAACTTTGATGACCAGGACCAATTTTTTTTTCTAAAGGCAATTGAACTTACTTTGATAAAACTAAACATGTTGTAGTATAACCATTGTCAATGATTTTTTGGTTTTGGTTTTTGTTCTTTGATGACTGAATAATAGAAGGAAGTATCCAATTCTCAGCTGTATTTAAGAACGTCAAATTGCTGCGCTGCAAATAGCATTACAACAAGCCAATGTTATTTATTAAGCGCTGATAAAATAGACCATTGCTTAATCGTTGGTATAATAGACGTATACGACTATACACAACGATGACTGTCTAACTAGTGTATTTTTGGACATTGTTTTAAAAAAAAGTTTTCATTTCAAAAACAAATAATGTTTCATTTCAATTGCATATATATTCAACAAAAGCTAACAAAACATGAAATTAATTATATATTTGTTTATTTTAAAATCGTTTCTAAGTTGCCCTAGCTTTTGTAAAAGGGCAATATACATTTATCAGCCATTCCATCTTGGCAAACTTGACATCGATTGCCGCATATGAAATATTCTTGTCAACTACACTGTATACATACAAATATACATGTACAAGTATATCAATTATGCTTTTAATATACAATATTATACATACTCTAGTCATTTAATATGCTCCCCCTCCCCATTCCATTTCATTATACGTTAATAATAATAATATGTTCCCATTTATTTATTTAATTTTCACTAAGTAAATATTGGAAAATTAAAATATAATGCTTAATGTACCTAATGTTCTACTATATAAATTATTCCCATATATAGTGCAAGCTTGACTTTAATTAAGCTAAAAGATAAATCGACATTTTTTCCCAATAAATCTTAAACTTTAGCATAATTCGTCATCAGAAACATTTGCCAGATACCATCCTTAATTTGGAATTGTTTTAGATCTCACGACAATTATGATAAGTTATACACTGTGTCCCAAAAAAAAACATTCCCTAAGAAATTAAATCAGAACCCGTTTGGTTTATTTTTTTTAAAAGTGAATCAAATTCACCGAGAGTCCATCCCTTTTCTGGAAACTCTTTCAGTAATCTTTTTGCTCCGTATTTTTTGTTTTCATGCAAATTTTATTGCAACACGATCTTCGTGAGTAAACTCCATGTTTGAGCAGACGATTTATTATCTCGATGAGGGACATACCGGAAATAAAAATAAAGCTGACATGCAGCGCCACCTATGTGTGGTAAATTTGAATGTCTATTAATTAAAGTATATAACTTCAAAAATTCATTTCAATCGAATCATTTTTTTTACGAAGTTCTGATTTATTTTCTTAGGGAATGTTTTTTTTTGGGACACATTGTAAAACAATGTAAAAACTTGTTACAGCTACCCACTTTGTTGCTGACAAGGTGCTGGACCACATTCCAATCAATTTTTATCTTTCATGAAATGGAGTTTTGAACAGTTTTTAGGTAGGGATTTGTTCTTCACTTCAGTCTAGGTTAGGATCTACACTAGACTAAAACTTCACATTGTGTTTAAATCTGACAATTGCTCAGGTCGAAAAAAGTGCTGGAATTTCATTTTCAGGCTCTTTAAACCAATAAAGAACTGTGCATAACAACAACATAAAAAACGATTACAACAAATGAAGGCACAAAAGATTTTCATAAGTGAAAACAACCAGAAGCCATAATGGTGGATTAAAGACATTTCAGCAACGGCGCTTTGACTGATGCTCAAGTTGTATGGAAAGCCGTTAATTAATAAAAGCTCTTAAATCCCCAAGAAACCTTGAAAAGCTATCAACCAGAGAAAAATCCTGCAACACAAAGAGACGCTCTAAAATAGAGAGTAGACTATGCACTCGAAACCATCCTTGTATGGGATGGATTCTAACGAGTAGGCTATGGCACAAAAGATAAAAAGAGTACAGTTGAATGTTAATTAACTATAGCAATGAAAAAATTGAGCAAACTACATTGCACAAAGAACAAATATAACTGCATTGGATGGAACCACACCCATGGCACAGAACATTCAACCAGCTGAGCCAATGTCATTTCTGTTCCTTCCTGTAATAAAGCTGAGTGGATATCCTGGGGTCTGGTTGTTTCGAGCCCCTGCCGTCAACAACAACATGGCCGCCAAACGCGAGAAAACAGGGGGGTTATGTCTCGTTGAGTTCCCATTATTAATTCCAATGGAGTTGAGCGATTAGTTTTAATGAAATGCACGTTCGTTTTTATGTGCGTAAGTCTACCTAGGTGGGGTAATTGTGTCTCTCACTTATGGGTGGGGTCCGTTGAGGACGGGGAAAATGGCCGCCGTACAAATTCAACGAAAACAATATTTGCGTGCCGGGAAATTAATATTTGGTTTGTGCCGCAAATGGGGAGCAATTGCCTTCATTAACATAGCAATGAGGTGGGCAAAAAAATATGGGTTATTGGCCTACGTATGAAATTCATTAATTTGGCCAATCCACTGGGGATCTCGATGGAATTTCTACATTTTTAATAAACGTTATTTATACAAGACCTATTACTGTGATGCGGCTGTGTATTACGTTATATAAAGCTCTCGTAATTGTCTGCATAAGTGTGTAAAGGGTGGGAAAAGTACCAAAATAAATGAAAATATTTTATACTTGAGTTGCACTATCCATATCCAGAATTAACGTATTAATTGTTAACGAATGTTCGGTGATATCATCCTTGCGCCTTTAAATTAGTCCACCGCCGTTGTGTGCTACATTTAAATAAATGGATGCTAACCATTAATGTTATGGAATAAATTACATTTAATGACATTAATATGAAAACCCAATTATGACAAATGATAAGAGGAGATCTAAAAATGCATTTAAAAAATTCATCCAGTTTTGAAAAATAATAATTGGCCAGGAATAGTCTCTGGTGAATTACGCTCGGTAGGCAACACACCATGAAATGCAAGGGAAGTTTATTATGTTGATTTAGTTCTATAATGAATTTTAGAATTCTCAGGGGATATACGTCTCCAAGGACTAATAACTTGTTTATGAATCCATTTAATATGCAAAAACGGTAATAAAAAGAGTATAAAGATGTTAAGAAAATATCTCCATATTGACTTGTTTAAACTTTACAGGTGCATATATGTAAAAACCTAACAGCTGGTCTTTATAATTTGTATGTTGATTATAAAGGACAGCATAACGTCTTAAACATGGAAGAAATCAAAACCACATTGAAATTCATTCGTTTCTTTCATTTTGTTATGCTATAACAACTGTATATATCATATTATCAAACTTTAATTTGAAAATTAAGGTTAATAAATGCCAACTGAGCAGTCGACATAGGCTACTATAGTTCAGAGTCGACATTGCTAATAACATTTACTCAACAAGGAGTCTCGGGAAATCAACTCTAGGAAATGTAATTTCACCATTTTGCAATGTTTTTAAATAATGTTATGATATATTGATCGCGTAAGTTTGCCATACGCGATTACGAAAAATAAAATCAATATTCTGTTTAAGACAGGTAATTTTCAGCTTTCTGTGATAATGCTGCATTCATTCAAGATTTTATACGACATTATTTAATACGGTTTAATATTTAAGCATTAAGTTTGTTTAAGCTTTCAATATGTATTTTCTGAAGTCTGAACGATCAAATTTCAAAGATATTATATGCAAACTTCGCGGGATAGAAATATTGGATTCTGTCCAAATATTTATGAAACATCGATTATTTAAATTCTTTAATGTATCTCATAGCAGATAGGACAATGTAAAATTGCTGTCGAAGGAGTCTATAAACTAGCAAAGTGGTCATTTGCTTCCAAAGAATCAATACAGAGATACAAATACATAAACGGCAGTCAAGCTTCTTCATTAAAATTGCGAAACAAGCCAAAAGTAAAAGATAAATGAGCGTTTTGTTTTTGTCAAAATACTCGTATATAATGACAGAACATTTCGTTCTCACCTTATCGTTTCTCTATATAATGTCACACAACAGTAGAGAAGTAGTTCCAAAACAACAATTATCAATGAAGGAATTTCGAGTTTAGCAAACTTCAGGACATCTCCAAAAACAAAGTTTGTAAATTAGAAAGCTAGAGTACTTGATATATAAGGTTTAGGTATAAAATACAATAAACCTAAGATGAAATAAATCTGGCATATTGAAGAATTATGACATAAACCAGTGGCTTAATAAAACTATGAAAAAGGCACACATTTGGTCATTCCTTGGTGTGTTTTTCAAAGGGCATTATTGCTGTTGTCATGGTGAATCCCATTACGCTATACGTGTCTACTTGTTTTAAAAATGTCTCTCGGCAAACGAAAAAAAAAAAAAAAAAATGAGACCAGAGAAAAAGTAACGAAGTGAAGATCTCGCGTGTTGCAAAAATCACAGTTTCAACCCAAATTGCCTTCTTTTATAGCCAACCAAGGTTTCTGAACCGCCATTTAATTTCATGGGTCAAGACTTTTTCGTAAACATTTGTGTTCGCAAATAGAGATATTGAAATACAAGCACGGAATAAAAAAGCAAAAAAAGCAAAAAAAATGATCTTGCTAAACAATGCATGCCGTTAAGGCGGAATGATACGTGGAAATGCACTCACGAGTAGCCAGTGAAACTAATGCAACAGAGGCATTATAATGCATCACCACTGATGAAAAGAAAAATACTTTTGTTTCAGACATGCTATTTGCAAACTTTAATAAAAAATATTACAGTTTTTACGATTTTTGCGAAAATTTATGTGCTAAAAATCGTGCCTAGAGTCCTTAAGAAAGCGCCAAACCGACCGGAAAATTAAAATTTAACAAAAGGTCCGAGGTTTACGACTGACTGTGGAGTACATTAGATGTAATATTCTTGTTAAATGCATTACTTTCGCGCATGTTACGATGAGAATTTGTAGGAGAAATATAAATCGTACAACGCAGTGAGAAATAATTACCAGAAAACAACACCATAAATTGCGAATAATGAAATACACTAATTGCCTGCCACCTAACATTAGGGCAACCCATTGAAAGTTATCATTTTGCAGAATTTTTACAATAGCTGGATCTAATGATAAATGATAATGCTAATGAGCTAATCATAAAAACGATTAAAATACATTAACAAAATGAATGTAATATATCCTGATACCCACATTTCATCCACTGTAAATGGTACTGTAACATAGACAACATGGTTACTGTAATTAATTCCAAATTGTATGAATTCTGCAGAATGTTAGTCATTCAAATAAGTACTGTATAGTTGTTAAAAAAAACAAGAATGTATATCACATTTCTTAACATCCTAAACTACATAGTTAAAGATGATTCTCTTGCCTTCCGCAAAAAATCATTTTCAACTTTTTACCAACATTTATGAAGCTAGTTTTCCTCAACTTTTCCGCCCTTTGATATTCATTAGTTAAAACTAAGAAAAAGAAAATTTTAGTTTTTTAACGGCATAACACGTATACAAAGACTACCAAAGAAGCGCTTTTTCTTGAAATATTGTATACACGGTTATTATATGTTTTATATACATAAGTACAGAAGACAATTTTTTCGGAGTCCTATCTCCGTCTCCTTTCATTTCATCAAGTAGGTAAGGCAGGCTTTATTGCCCATATTTCGTTTTCATAAGCCTCATTGAAGTCATTCAATGGTTGAATTAAGTTTCCGTCGAGGCGAATTTCACTGAATTACACAAAACTCTCGGATCTGGCAACGGCATATATATTTTTTTTCTTTCTTTTTACCTGAATTCCAGACATTTCATTATATAAATGAAACGAGGCGTACCAGACAAAATGTATACAATTACAGATTAGGAGATGATCGCGTATATATACAAGTACGAAAAACGCGAAAGAAAATGTCTGAAAAACAGAAAATTCAAAAGCAAACACGAGATAGAAAGGTCGTAATTCACTCGTTGAGTTTCTATAAGGCGGTCTTTCATTGGCTATATTATTCCCTAAAAAGTAATTCAAAGAAATGAAAAACATGTATTCAGCTATCTTAGTATTTTATTTTTAGCATTTTATTTTTGGAATGTGGTATAGGATATAATAGTCTAATTCAAAATTGGCAAGAGTATAAACATGGAAACATAATCTGACGATGAACTGAAAAGAAAAGCTGAATAAACTTTCGACGTATTGCAGAGATTTGTGATAAACAGAATCAAACTAGATTCAGGGATAATACAGATTTCAAATAGCTTGTCATGGCGATTACTCTAGCCTCTTCTGATAAGCTTACTTACCCCATTTAACTTAAAAAATCCTCAAGTAATTTTTAAACAAGTTAACCAATACTAAAACTTATTATTTACGTAGTGCACGACAGAAAACGTAACAATTGAAATTATGGATAACAGAACAGCGTCGTGCTTTGTATACCTTAAGGTACGTTTCCACGTTGAGAGAGAAACTCTCGAGATGTTCTCGATTGTAGATTTCAATGTTATACGTGCAAAAATGCACGTGCTACTTACTGTTCGAGAGCTGTCTCTGATAGCACTCGCAAATAACGAAACATGTTTTAATTTTGAGAGCAGCTCTCGAGAGCTAGGCCAAAAATCTAGCAAAAAAACGCCCTGATGATGGCCTTTCCCAAATAACAGCAAAGCATTGAGGAGATGCTTTTGTTTAGGGTTTTTTAATGTTAAAAGCTAAGTTTGGGAAATCTCACGTTAATCTCACGTTGAAACTCACCTTTTCTTTGTGAACCTTTTATAATGCATTAACATATATTAAAGAAACAACATACAATATACAAAGTCTGTTTAATTTCATCATTGTGCCCATCCTATCCTAAACTTCCTTTAGATTATTTTGGACCACTCTGTACCCAATTTAAACGCTTCTCTCTTATGTTGTTGTTGTGTAATGGTGATGGATTCGATAGAAAATTAAACCTAACGGTATACAAATCTTTCCGTTACGCTTGTTTTCACGAACCGCTAGTCCAATTCACCGCCATTATTCAACCGAGCATCAAATTAAAGAGAGAAATTGAACGCAAACACCCCTCGCAACCCTTTTATGCCCTAGTTCCCACCCAAAACAGAGTTTGTTTTAGGGTGGCATTTAAATACTTTCTCTTCCATAAATAAATACATAAGGCGATATCATTTTCTTCTTTGAATAATAAATCTCTTTTGCATTTTTTTCTCCTCCCTTCCCCGTTCTAATAAGCAAATCTCAGCCAATGTGTAGTTTTACCCAAAAGCTCCAATATAGGCCTACACGCTTAATTCCACACCAATACGCAATATTCATCGGCAAAGGCAGAATAATAGTACAGTAGAGGCGAAAAATTTTCTCTCTACCACAATGCATAATTAACAGTGATGAGAATAAATCGGTAATAAGCTTAATTCCAGAGGATTTGCGCTAATGTCTCAGAAACGAAAATTTATCAGGAGCATAATTTTATTAAGCTTAATGCTCCGAGGAAGAGGCGTAACGCTTTGTTTACAGCTGCTTGCACCAAACTTCAATCGACGGTTAAAGCGCATTTAATCGGCGATTACTTACTTCCGCGTTGCGCAAATTCCAAAAGATCTACTTAGAATTATGGAACAAAACGTTTCATTAGGCAACACTAGCTTCCTGAGTTGCAGCGTTAAGAACTACGGTTGGGGATAAAAGCATTGAAATACCGTTTGAAAAGAAGCAAATTTGAAACACGACGTTAGAGTAATGTTGGTATAGATTATTTTCTGCCAATTTGACGTTTTCCACTATGAAGAAGAAATACAATATGTAAAACAGATAAAATGAAAACAATGATGGTTTCCAAGCCTTTACTTTACAGCCTATTCTTTAAAATATACTAATTAACCTTATTTCTGTTCAGCACATGGGGCAACAAGGTTTGCTGAAACAAATATTGAATACAAGTTTGCCTACTGTGATGTTTGAGAAAACTTATGACGGTTTTTTGTTGCCATAATCATGGTTTCGGCAACATTTCACCGATCACTAGAGAGAGGCTGTCCTGGTCAAAGGGAAAACATGTTGCCACTTTACCGCGCATGCTCAGCAATGTGGCCCAAATACGGCTAATTAGCGCTTTTACCAAGCGCCATAAACTGGACACATTTTTTTCAGTTTGTCAACTTTTGGTGGGTACATCTCAGCATTCAGCAACATGTTGATGCATTCATTGTTTTAGGTTTGTGTAGAGTGTTTGCAAGTTTGGTGTGCGCGTGTTGCATGTTCTCTTCAGTGGAGAATGTTTTTCCAAACTTCGGTTAGTGCAGCCCCACTCTTTTCATTGTTCGAATTTAGAGCATGAAAACAGACAATAACCCACGTTATTCGACAGTTTGGTGCAACTCTGCCCAAGACCATTATGTACTTAATCCTTGGCAGATGCATCGGTAACGAACGAAGCTGGTGCATATAAACTTGATTCGTGATGACAATGGACGTCAATTTGCTTTGAAAAATGCAAATTAATGTTTACACTAGTGCACAAGAATGGCGAACGCTGCGTGAGATGCTTGATTACAGATTAGAGACTCCGGATCCTCTAATTGCGAATAAAAGGTCCATCGGATTCTCGCCCCGTGTTTGAACCTCGTATACAATTCAGTTACAAAAGCGAGTTTTGTCAATTGAGTTACGCCCACCGACAACAATAGAAAGACTGATGTGCACTAATTAAAACTGCATTGAGCTTTTTCCACCAGTTCCCAGCAGGCCGTGCGTGCGACAGTGCAAAACAATACTTGGTGCAAACAGAGCCTAAACAATGGTTTGCATGACCGCTACACAATGGACAGCAAAACTGCTTTGGCCAATGTTTTCATTTCCAAATGACAGCCTTTGCTTATCGGATATTTCAACTCGTATTTTATGCAACAGTCAGGGTATTCGGGCAAACTCGTCCGTGGCTAATAATGCACTTATTAATCTTAAATGTGCCCATTAAGTGACAGATGGACGCCAAAATGGCAATAGTCACACTAGGATTAATTGGAGGGACGGATGGGCGGTGGATCAGATTAGTTATTAAGCGTTGCAAAAATTAAGTCACACAAGGTAATTTGGGACCGAGTTGCTTGTTTGTATTCTGGATGCTTACTTGTGGTCCATTTTTTTGCATGCGATTAGACAATGGCGATTAGACCCTGGCGAAAGTTCAGATTTAGTAAAAATTCAATTTAAGGGGGATTACAACCCTATATCCCTTTCAATGGGAAAATTTAGCAAGACACTCACAGTCAAACAAAAAAAGATTAAATAAAAATAAAAATTGTTTAAAACAGCTTTATAAATTGGCAAGGTCATGATCGTGTCATTTTTCACGTTAAAATAGTATTTTTTTTAAATTAAATTATTATTTGAATTTTTGCACTCACAACTTGCCTATCTCATGCTGCCACCTGCTGGCAGCGTGTGCAAAATAACGGACATTTTTCAAACTTGTATATTAATTTTTAAAAAATCTACCATTTCAAAGTGAAAAAACAAGATGAGGCCCTTGCTGATCCATCAAGCCACCCCAAACAATTCTCACCCCCACCCAAACCTCTCTCATTCAACTGTGAGTATCTTTGCAAGCCCGACCCATTGAAAAGAATAGGGTTGTGATCCCTCTTAACAATGATGTCTAAGTCGCTACTGACGTAGGAGGATTCTCCTGAAATGATTGGGTACGACCCTCCTACCATATGGCATTTATTTGCTGACTGTAGGGTATAGAGTTAAATAGAATTGACTGTTTATGTTACCAGACAAATATCCATAATAGTTTATCAAAATGTTTCAACAGAACTGTTGTTGTCACCATCGGCCGCAAAAGAAAACATGTTATTAAACTCCGATAAAACTATGTATGTTCATTCATAACATACTACATCAAAATCAAAATCAGATTACCAATGTACTATCGAGAAGTTATCCGCATTAGCAATGCCCCTACAACATTTTGTCCATGTTTTCCAAACATGCTTTAATCCATCCAGCAACCCTTTGTTAGTGTTCTGGATGTACCTCCCAAAGAGCTTTCTGAACAATTACAACAGGTCTAGCAAATCCCAAAGGTACACAATGACGAGCCACGTTGACAAGTGGGCCATTGGAGTTATAAAAATTAGATTTACAGCTAACGAGGTAACAGACAGTTTATTAAATATCAAAAGGCCAATACGCACATTGGAAAAGGCCAGTAACGAGCCATCATTAAGTCTTATTAAAAACGGAACAGTTGCAAATAGACCACCTCGCTAATGAACACACACGTCGGTGCATGGCGAAATTTGCGGTTTTCTGAAACTGGTGTAATGACAACAATAAAAATGGATTAAAAATGCCGGAAGCTTACCTGTTTTTGAATGTTTGCAACAGGATCCACGCCCGAACGCAACGAAATTAGCTAGTCAGAACGGCTGCTATAGACATCCCCTGCAAAATATCAAATGAAAATGATGAATAAGTAATATTAATGACAGGAAAAAAATTAATTACACGGCTTAATTAACATGCATCCAAAATAACATTTATGCGGAATTCAAATCCGTTGCATAAGGGGGCGTTACGCCCACATTAAAAGTCCATTCATAACGCTAAATAAATAACAGTGTCAAACGAAAATTAATGAAAAAATTATGCTAAAAAATAAGAGGGGCTAAAATCGTTTTATCAGTTTAGCACATGATAATATGAGCTCATTACACAAGTAACACAACTATGGTACACAATTGTCTGTTCGTACAAGATAGTATGTACATGTTGCTGTAGACATAACAGACCACCAAATACACAAATGCAAGAATAACAATGCCCTAAATACGCCCCAGAGGAAACATACACAAGAAACACTGAAACAAAGTTTCCAGCATGTTTTTCGAAACATGTATCGCAAATTTCCTTTGATCCACACTGCCTCTTGAGCGATTGCCAGGAAACACGAAATACGCCAGAAAATGGCCGTTTTTCGACACATGTTTCACAAACACTTCTGGACACACCAAAGCAGCACGTGTATGTTTCATGTGTCTTAATATTTCTTTTGGTGCAGACACACCTTAAGAAAATTATCAAAATCCTGCTCTCCTACATCTTATTACGATATTCTATCTTCCTGTACTCTAATCGTTGGTGACATAATATGCAAAATCAAGTAAATATCCAACACAAAGATTTGTCATCAAGTATGTTAGTCTATATATATATATATATATATATATATATCATCATTTTATTACCCTCCTGCAAGCAGGAAATAACACCAACACTAAGTTGGGAGTTCAGAATGGTCAATAGGCACCTCGTCAATGCTTGTAATGGTGGTAATTGCAAAGTGGAAATTAATATTAGATAAGGCTTTATCGCGGCGCAATTAATCGAACCACTAAAAGAACCGCGCATATCCAACATTTCTTGCTCTAGCCTCGTGTTCCTCATTGCAAAAGGCAGCTAGGAATGAAGCGAATTTCTTAAATGCTAATCTAATCAGTTGCAGTAAATTAATTAGCCAGACTGAATAAACAAACCGAGACAAAGACGAGTCAATTTGTTAGCGAGCAACTAATCGTCGCCCATCGCGTAAGCAACGGCGTTTACATGCAATGCATTAAAGCGGTTCACTAGATTAGGTTAGCTTGACCACAACTCAAAGAGATAAGTGACCAAAGGCGCCAGTGGCCGACGGTCGAATCATTTCTTCCCAACGTGAGAAAGATGACGGAAACACAAAACCGTCCACTGAAGCACGTTGGAAAAGTCAACCCTGGACAGCCGCATCAGGTCAAGCGATCAAAGGCGTGGGTTTTGGAGTGATGGAAAAGCTTATCTCGATTTGACCTGTGCACAAAGGGCACAAACTGTTTCAGTTGGGATGCAAACTAGGCTCAAAGTGTTCTTCTCAGGTTCTGTTTATGGCAGAGGCATCAAAATGTACTTGAACACTTTCGGCACATGTGAAGATTTAAACAGTAGTACTGAGAGATCTGATCTGGCTTTTTATAGAGGTAACATTGGACAAATTTTCATCGAGAATCTTTACCAATTATGTGTAAACACTTCTGTCAAGTTTATAGAACACTTTAGCTCAACTCATGAGCACATGTGTGTACATTTTACTAACAGTGGTTTTCAAGTAAAAAGTTTTTTTTTTAGCCAATGAAGTTCCATATTTGGTAACGTAGTTAGCCATTCAGCCTCTAAAGGCCCCTACACATTTGAACATTTTTCTTATGTTATGTTATGCTATGTTATTTTGACGTCACTAGCAGACGACTTCGATACACATAAGGAAACATAAGGCAACATAAAAGAATAGAAACAGTTTCTATTCCGACCCATGGGAAGAGAGATGAAAAAAGCAGACGGTTTATTTTTCCGACCAATGGGAAGATAGATGAAATTTGTTAAACAGCGTCGTGTAACTTTCACTACTTCTTCTAGGCTTCTAATTTACACTTAGTACACAAGTAGAAAAAGATAAACTTTTATACAAAATGTACCTCATATAGCAGACGCCGAGCGCATAATAGCACAGACTAAGAGGGCAAGAATGCAGAAAAACATCCTGAAATAGGCGGCGCTGCAAGCTTATGTCAGAAAAAAGTCAACATAGAAATGTGTAGGGTGTTGCCTTAACATAGCATAGCGAAACATAGACAACATAACGTAACGAAACGTTCAAATGTGTAAGGGCCTTTAGGTATGCAGCGTCTATGAATTTCACCTGTTGGAAACTGTCAGGTAAAATTTAAAGAAAACAAGCTCTGAATTAAGGTGATGGATGAGTTAACATATACGTATTACTACGTATATAAACGTGCCAACTGTATAGCCATGCAAATATTACACCGTTCCAAAAACCTTCCAAATGCATTATCCTACCGTGAGCTTTGCCTAAAGGCTTTGTAAATTTCCATTGAACTTGAATAGGTCTTGAGAAAAGGGTTACAAAGATCGAATGGTGCTTTAATAAATGGCCGCAACGGCATGATAAAGTCAGCTTTTAGTGTCACGTCTATCTGTTCTGCGTTTAATTACATTCATCCATTCTTTCCAAAGATGTGTGCATTCCGTCTGATCTCCTTGATCTTCGCCACATAAATTCCTTCAAAAAATTTAGTAAAATCGTTAAGACTTCAGTTTCATGCCGAACAGGCATATTTAACGCCTAGCTTTGGAAGCTGGCAATTACAAAGTCAACATGGCAGAGGCATGTTTATTCATTAGCAGCACCGTGTGGCGCGACATGTAAATTATAAGGACGGACGGTTTAAAAGGGGTTTTCGAGTCAGGCGTGGGTAATGCACCGGTATCTGTCATTATTGAACGAAAATGCAAATCCGGTAGAGATGAATTAAGCTTTTCATCCAATTAAACTTTACATACGGGATTTCGGCGCATCGTGACGAGAAATCGTTGCTTGTTGGGAGTCCTACGTCCAGTGCAGGAGAAAACGTGCAAGGTTAGAGGTTCTCATCGGCGACCAATAAGAATTCTGCGAACCGAACTACCACTTTTTACATAGAGTAGACAATTACAGGTTTGCTGCACCATTTCACACACAAAATTGTCAACAATGATGGGCAGTTTATATTAAACGAAGAGCATTAAGGAGTCATTCAAAAAGGACGTCCTCAAGAGGGTTTGGGGTTTGCTGGGGGCATGTGGACAGGGAACGGGAGGGAGGGGGTAGCCATTGTGGACGTCCGCTAATGATGGCATTCTTCAGTTCTTGGATTTTCTGTTAATTAAGTTTTAAAGGTAAGTGAAAGGGAAAATGGACACCAGAAGAAATCCTAAACGTACTTGAATTTAGAAAACCTCGCGGGAAAGTCGACAATTATGCCTTACTCTGTGATAAACGCCAATTTTATGCTGGAATTTCCCTTCGAGGTCAGGAAACTTCAAGTTTATCAGAAAAATCTGGAAAAATGCCATGGAATTGGTAGCGTGCAGTGCTTGGAAATTTATGGGGGAAATAAAGGATGTACGTATATGAGGGAAGAATACATTTGTTACGGAATTTCGGGGACGTTCTTTTTGAATGGCCCCTAAGTCAACCATTTACATGAAGGGCAAGGAGAACTGACGAGGGCATGAGAGTTCTTGAAGTGACTTGAGGTGTTAAACAATAAGGACTTAAAGAGTTGAAGATGTATTAAAAAGAAATGCAATTATGCCTTACTTAGTGATAAACGCCAATTTTATGCTGGAATTTCCCTTCGAGGTCAGGAAACTTCAAGTTTATCAGAAAAATCTGGAAAAATGCCATGGAATTGGTAGCGTGCAGTGCTTGGAAATTTATGGGGGAAATAAAGGATGTACGTATATGAGGGAAGAATACATTTGTTACGGAATTTCGGGGACGTTCTTTTTGAATGGCCCCTAAGTCAACCATTTACATGAAGGGCAAGGAGAACTGACGAGGGCATGAGAGTTCTTGAAGTGACTTGAGGTGTTAAACAACAAGGACTTAAAGAGTTGAAGATGTAGTAAAAAGAAATGCAATTGAAAATTGTATAGTCGATTTCAAGATCATCTGATCAGAGAGAGAGAACATCTTTCAATTACGCTCACGATTACATTATAGATAGCAGTTTTCTTTTATTTGCAACTTGAGACAATAGTTTGCTAACGAAAAATCGATTGAAATCGAGTATGCATGCGGTGATAAGTGAGTTTTGGATTTCCAGTAAAATCCCACAATTATTATTGGCAAACTTCGTGAGGATCGCTCATCAATGGACGACTATGCATAACGGTACATTATAACCGGACGACAATTCCATGTACAGTACATTATCAATCAAAGTACAGCCTGGAGCAACGAATTAATGGACGACCCCCTTTCCCCAACGCCGCATTCTTATTGCAACTATGATCCATAAACACAGAAGTGCATCCAGTTAGATTCAAACACTCATTCGTATGCCACAAATGTCCCGAGTGTTGAACATCGCATGTCCTTTGGAGGGACCTAATATGGAGTGCCATTGTATGTTTTGGTCATTACTCGAGGTCTGGCAGAGAGGCCTCCTATGGACAATAAAATAAAGAGGCGCAAGGAGGAGTAGCCGCTCCATTAGTTCGTGCTCTAATCTACTTTCTCTCGTCACTAACTTGAAATGATGAGTTGATCATATTGTCCACGAGCACAAAGTTAACTGTTAATTGCGTCACGCTGGACACGCAGTACAGGAAGTTCAGCTTTTCAAGCATAATTTTTCTAGGCGGCACACAATTAATAGAAACCAAAAGGACAACAAACGCACTTCGCATCAGGCTTCTGCTTGACCGAGCAGAAAGCCAGCAATACGGCCTCGTATTTACAATGGCATTCGTGCGCAGTGTGGACGCGTGGCGAGAGTAAGCTTCTGGATTCCAGCATCAAGCCAAAGATTGATAGCTGGAGAAGAAAAAAAAAACTGATAGGGCACCGGCTTCATTTATTACTCCAATGGTCATCCGTTGGCATCTTGGCACTGACGACTGCATTACAATGCATGTACTTGCATGGCAAACTAAAACAAATTCGCCTTATGTGTACACACAAGTCCGAATCCATATTGAATTTGCGTTGTTTGTGTTTCATTTCATATTTAGCTAGCATAATTAGAGTTATTTCATTTCAGACTTCCCTGGGCCCTATTCCACAAAAATGTACAAGTATTAGTGTACAAGTTACAAGTATATGGAGTTGTAGTATGGCATTCCACCAATAATCTCAGCAACTTGTAAATTATTAGTAAATGTGTACAAGTGATGTCACAAAAGTACAAGTCTAAGGTGAAAAGAAAATGGCTATTATTCTCTGTGCTATTGAAGCAAGAAAGGGCATAATTTTTGGTAAATTTAGCAGCAGCTTGTTAAAAACAGATAAAAGTGATCTTCACTGTCACTAGACCACATGTTTATTCAATTAAAAGCGTTCTATTCCTATTCCAAATTCTTTCTAATACTTAATTTACAAGTAATCATTTACCCTTAACAAATTCACTACAAGTTACAAACAATTTGCTAATAGCAATACCTTTGTGGAACAGAACACTTGTAAACTGACAGGATTTGCTTGTAACTTGTAAGGTATGGTCTAACAAATTACAATTGTACAAATATTATCTGAGGAACACAACAACTTGTACTTTTTGTACAAGTATAAATCCATGCCCCTACAAGTACAAGAACTTAGTTTTGTGGAATAGGGCCCTGGTGGCGTATTAGCCTTTATCATGTCCAATCCAACACGGCCGCTTCAGGAAGAAAAGGGGCGCGGTCATGTTAGAAATCACATGCTAATGATTCAATGGCCACCAGGGGATGTTAACCCAAAATAGGGCTAATTATTGTACTGTAGCAGGGCTAAACAAGGCTATTCTCATATCTCGGAAACTCGGGGTACTTCAAACGAGTGTACAGGAAAAATAGGAAACTTGTATGAAATTTTGATTATATAGTCTGCACATTCTGAATAACCAACATCCTCTTTCAGAGTATAATCAACGCGTGTTGCATCGTACATAACAGTAAAAGATAGGTACACGAAAGCAAGATAAGCTCAAAACGTGTGAATGTGAAAAGGATTGTTTTAAACGCGCCACCAGCCCATATATTGCCAGATAGCTTCACTTGGAAGACGTAGGCGTATACTTAAGTCATGGCGCGGGTTTTGGCTCGATAATAGGTTCATGACCCCCCACCGTCAAAGAGTGTTTGGATATGTTGGCAATGAGGGCCCATAAGTGTCGTGGCATAGCGCAGAATAACTTCCTAATTCCCTCAAAGCAGGCTGCTCCCCCACTCTCGTACGACGCTTACTGTTTGTATCTTATAAACACACTCCTGTTGGATTTCCTTCCTCCAACTGCAACGAACGGAACGAAATTCATAAAAATAATAGATGGGCTTGTCAGGAAGGGAGACACTCGTTTCCATGCGAATGACAATGGTAACGAGCGTGCTATTATTACCAACTGGCATTATTATAAGTCAGGGGGAATTACCATTGCAGCGTGCAGCGACACTTCCAGACACAATGGCAAGGACAAGAATTGCCTTTTGCTATACATTTAAGAAAACAATTGTGTATAGGGCAGCCAGAAAGAGGAACTGAAATTCAGACACTACGCTTTCCATTATATCGAGCGGCTGACCCTGCAGTAATGCACAATGTCTAGTTGGCCCTAAACACCACATGCACTGCTTTTGCAAGTAAATGTGATATACCCTAATTGATGCATAACGAATGGTAATCAAACATCAATTATTTTCTTAAATCATTATAGGAAATTTTCCTATAAACAAAACAACTGGTTAACGATAGTATTTCACTATTAAGCTGGATCACAACCCTGTCACTTTCAATGGGTGAAATTTTAAAACACAATTCCAGCCAAACCAAAAGAGATTAAATAAAAAT
>JAQGAE010002116.1:0-19198 GCA_034696685.1 Julus scandinavius | reverse complement strand
TTTTCGCGTCTGGACCTCAACGTGTCCCAATTTAGAGAGTGGAGCATTTCTGTCACACTCGCGGAATGTTGGTAACTAACAATTCTGGCTGCCCTTCGCTGGACCATCTCTATATCCTGAATATGAACCATCTTGGGAGGTTTCCAAATAGGAGCACAATATTCCAAGAAAGGGCGAACCAGAGTTGCTTAGCCCAGTTTCCTTTACATTTTCCACACATTCTCGAAATACGCGTTCAATGAATCTAAGGCGTTGGTAACAATTTTTGTGAAATGGTGATTCCAAGAGAGATTTTTTTGTTAATATAAACCTTTGTATATCAAACTTAGAAATTCATCTTGTCTTAACATCGATTTTACCTTAGTTGATTCATTCATCCCGAAATGAATAACGGATGTAAACTATGTACTACTAACGGATATTCAATGTTGCTAAGCGAGATAGGTGCAAAGACCCTCATCTGAAAGTAGTAATTTTTATAACTACCCTCATTTATCATGAGTTTCCTATTAATGCTGCTACTTTTTTCTGATCGATGGGGCTCTGAAATAGAATATAAAGAAACCCACGTTTACTGCAACCAACACACGAACACCAAACACTCACACAAATTTGAAACATTTAAAAAGGTTGAAAAACACTGGCTTATACGGTGGAACATAACCTTATCACTTTTAATGGGTGAAAATTTTAAACACAAAGAGATTAAATAAAAATAAAAATTGTTTAAAATAGCTTGATAAATCAGCAATTGAAATTGATTGTCGTTTTTACTGCCAGCAGGTGGCAGCATGAGAATGCAAATTAACGGACATTTTTCAAACGTGTTTATTAATTTAAAAAAAAAATCTACCATTTCAAAGTGAAAAACGACAATCAATTTCAATTGCTGATTTATCAAGCTATTTTAAACATTTTTTATTTTTCTTTAATCTCTTTTTGTTTGGCTGTGAGTGTGTTTTAAAATTTCACCCATTGAAAGTGATAAAGGTTATATTCCACCTTAAAAGTGAATAAACCAAATATCTTCATTTAATTATCATTTATTATTTACTGTCACTTAAAACCTTGAAATGGTGGTTTATTTTTTATAAGGGGCCATTCAAAAAGGACGTCCTCAAGAGGGGGGGGGGGGGGTTGTCTGTTGGCATGAAATTCTGGGCCCATGTGGGGTAGGGGGTGGTAAATTTTTAAAGGAATTTCGGGGACATCCTTTGTGAGTGGCCCCTAACTATATAGACCAGTTATTTGACGCCGTTTTAAGCCGGCAAATGTCGAGATGAACCAAAATGAAAAACGTTACCATGGGGCTTATATTAACTTTCGGATTCTGGATAGATAAGGTACCACATATTCGGTATAGTGAATATGAGGGACACTGAGGCAATATTCTCCGCGTGTCTAGGCCCTCGGCATGAAGTCACATAACTCAAAATCGATTGGATGTACAGTGGTATATAAGGGGAAAGGAGATTGCGAGGGAGGAGGGAAAAAAAACGACATGCAGGCGGCCATTTGCAATTTCAGCAAATGAAAATGAAAATCGATCCTGAACTTGGACCAATTGCAACGGGCTTTTATACCCTTCGTAAGAGTATGTTCAACACACTAGGGCCGAAATGTACGTAAAAAACCCTTCTAGCCTTTATAAACTTGAAAATTAAGGAACACGTTCAATAAATTTGAAGTTTGAAAAATTTTCAATATAAGCAGATACAACGGGGACGTTCATAAAATACAGGGCGAGGGTTTGGCAACAGTCAACGCGGAACATCCCCTTTAAGTCGATGAAGGAGAAAATGGATTTAAAGCTGATATCACCATCCAAAATACACGATTGAAGTCAAAATTCCGCGTCAATGGCATCGGTTATTCGACATTAAATTCTACGTACTCATCAATCAAACAATAGCTGTTTCATATCGCCTTATTTCAAGGATATCTGACGTATCTGTTCGTAACAGTTAGAGCTTGGTTCCTATTGAGCAATGAGGTTTTTTTCAAACTTTTTCAGTTCACGGCACACTAAACTATAGGCCTAAAATTGTCGCGGCACAGCACTGCTATAGAGGATTATCCGATAACCCGAAGTTTTCATTTATACACACGCGCTCGAATACAAAAAAAAAACTAAAACTGGCCCAGGAAGGGGAAAAGCAAAATTTCTCGTCCCTTTTTACCCCAGAAAAAGTTGTTTAAACTTGTCCTACTTTCCACATTTTTCTTTCAATCGTGGATTACTCCCAACCTCCAAGGGTAAACTTTGATCCTCAATTATATTAACAGTAAACACATCTAAAAGCAAAATTATCACATTTCAACACCTCTAAATGCATGACCAGGTATCGAAAACCGGATGTGAGAAATTAAAAAATTAAGACTTTTGACCGCCCATGTATGCAACCTATATATTTTCAATGGCCATGCATAGACCATATTAAGCATTTAAAAAAGCATCTATGGAGCTATATATGAACATACAATGGGGCATATGAACGCGTATGTCCATACAGGGGCACATTCTGTCATTCACACGCTTATACAACATGTCCAGATGTGTCCTAATTCTGGTCTAGCCATGAACAGAATAAGTCGAGGGTGTCCAGTAAATTTGTTGTAAAAAATTCAAGCATATTTTAAGGATTCAAGGCTCATTCGTTAAATTTTCAAGGACCCGTTCTACGACCAATTACCAAATTACCACATATTATAAATATAGATTTTTGACCATCCATGTATGCACCCTGTATATATTTTAAATAGCCATAGATATCCATGTTTAGACCAATTAAACTTAAATGGGCATCTATGTGCCTAAACATGAACATACAATGGGGCATATAAACACGTATGTCCATATAGGGGCACATACGTCATTTTTTGTCAAACACGCTCTTATACAACATGTCCAGATGTGTCCTAATTCTGGTCTAGCCATGAACAGAATAAGACGAGGGTGTCCAGTAAATTTGCTGTAAAAAATTCAAGCATATTTTTAAGGATTCAAGGACCCATAATTACCACAATATTTTTCCACAAAAAAATTAAGACACATTTTCTAGACACTTTTTGTTCAGAAAAATAGGTTTTTAACGTTTTCTATAAAGGATATCGGATACCCAGTTATACACCATTTTCAGATGTGTCCAAATTCTGGTTCAGTCACAAGACTTGTTAGTCCTCAGGGTGGCCAAACAATTTTCATTTTGAATTTCCCTGACTTTTCCCTGACTAAATCCCAAAATTCCCTGATCTAAACTTATTCGGTAATGCGTACACATTTTTAGTCATAATGAAACGTATAAAAGCACTTTATTTCGCATTTTCAAATTTTATAGCGAGCAATTTCAAAGAATATTAAAAACAGAGCATTTGATTGTTACACTGAAAACTCAAAATGTGCAGTAGTGTGTTGTCAAAACACAATACTGTGCATTTTGACATTCAAATGTGTTATATTGCATATAAAAATAAGTAATTTTACACATTTATGTGTGCGCAACTTTTTTACACATTTGGTGTGCTTTTTTGCACATTATGAGTTTCCAGTGTACACAGCCAACTTGGCTCTTTTGGATTAATGTCCAATAACAGCATATATATAGGGAGAAAAAATATTTTGTGGAAAGAAACAATTTCATAAAGAAACAAAAAAACAAATGATATTTCGAGAGTATTGGGGATGGCATTTTGCTTGGAAAGTGGAAAATTTCCCTGACCACTTTTTCCCTTGACTTCCCTGACCTGTGGCCACCCTGGTCATATATGTACATTTATAGTTGATATAAATATATTTTCCAGCAGTTAAGACCGCGTTATAACATTGTTTATGAACGGCCCTAACGCCAGCAGCATTTCATATCGATCTCCACAAACTCCTCTCTCTTGCTGAATCTCGCAATTCACGTCTTTTCGTAGAAACGCGAGATCGCCGAATGACAAATTTTCGGCCCGCCCAGAGCACGTACATCTATGTACATTTAATAAGTTTGCCTCGCATTCAACGAAGGAGGGAAAATGCTGGACCAAATCCCGGACGATCGATCTCCGGCGAACGACCCGGGTGGGACTCCGTAATCACATCTATATACAGGGGGGACTCGTGCGTTCAAACAACATACACAAAACCTGTTTTTGACCAAAGCAAGCGCCAAAAACCTGTACGTGAGACATATCTCATAATTCAAAATCATGAAAATATACAGAGTTACCAGCCAAAACAGCAATCAAATGCATTTACATTCATTTTCATTATGGATATACAGTGGTGTGCGAAAGTATTGAAACTTTCCTCATTCCCCCCCCCCCTTTTTTTAAAGAGCAGTCGAATAAAGTTGAGACCTATTTTATATACAGATTAAACGTTTCCCCAACATATATACAAACGTAAGATGTCAGAGGTCATTCAAAAAAGACGTCCCCGAAATTCCTCCAAAAACTGACCCCACGGTATACATTTTAGCCCAGACCCCCTTCCACCCTCCCCCTCATAGACGTCCTTAATCTTGTTTTGAAAAGTAGGGTGTCCAGAAAATATAGGAGTACATACAAAGGTCCATCCTATAAATTTCCAAGCACCAATTCGACTATATTTTTCCAGATTTTTCTGATTAATATGGAAATTTCTGGACCTCGAATGGAAATTCCAGCATAAAATTGGTGTTTAACACAAATTTACTCATAATTCCCAACTTTCCCCAGGTTTTAAAAATTCATGTACATTTGGGACCGGGGACACATTTCGCCCGGTGTCAATTTCCCATTTCACTGGCCTTTAATACTGAAATCGAAAATTCAAAAACTGAAAAATACCATCATTAGTGGACGTCCATATTGGCTTTCCCACTGTCCACATGCCAGCAAACCCCCTCCTACCCCTAACCCCCTTTTTAGGACGTCCTTTTTGAAGTCTGAATGGTGATAGCAAAAGCAATAAACTATAGAAACTAAAGACATTAAATACTTGGTCTTGTCCTAATAATTTTGCACATTATTCTGTATGTTAACTATTTCCTAAGAAAACTAACTAAAAAATTGAAAATCCATCTCCAAGACCACAGTGGTGTCCGCACGAACTTCTTTGGTAAACGGTAGGAAAAGCTTAAAACTCATTAATCTTACTTTTTATGAACTACTTATCTCCTGCTTATCGCAGATTTCAATTAAAAACAAGCTACTTTAAAATAAGACTTTTTCCAGACATAATTAAAATAATAAAGCAAAGACAAAGAACTAAAATCTCTTCTTACTTGAGTACACTACATGAAATATTGACTTTTTTTGGGGGGATATTTCGGTGATACATCACCTTAAAATTCAGCTGCGATGTCCTAAAACACACATCGTATATTTTTATATAAACTATAATCACACGTATCAATTAAAAGCGAACTGGCCGCTGCTAAAAACATTCACATATTTATAGATAAAAGTATGTTTGTAGTGGAGATTGCCAGCTTATCAATTTATCGACCGCAGCGCCGCCTAACTTCCGTTAACGAAAATCTACCCTCTGGCATAGAAAAACCTTCGTGAAAATGCCTCCTAGCACTATGTGCTCTCATTTTTTTTTGTTCAGAGAGGGAGAGAGCTTGTAGCCCAACGTTTGCCTTCACATTCAACAAAAGTTAGCTGGAAAAAAAACCTGATAGCTATTTAAATAATAAAAAACTGAATAAAATGAAAGAAAAAACGTGGCCATTCTGCCAGAGAGTGAGCCTAGGGAGACTTGAAATTTTGGCATTATAAGCAAGCCTGAATCTAGTTTCAAACAACTTTTTTTTAAAGAAAAACGGTGAAAAAAAATTGTACAAAAAATTAGGGAAGATAAAAAAAACCAGGCCTAGAAGCAAACCTGTAAACCTGAAGATAACATAAGCCTTAGTCCTGTCAAATCGCATGACTAGAACAACAAAACGTATTTTTCACCTTTAGTTTAAAAGTGGTTTTAGTTAAATTTATATATTTTTTTACAAAATTTCTTCCCAGTAATGAAATTTTCAACTTCCTTGGCTATTTTAGCATTTAAAGTAATTTTTCCTGACCACTGACAATGCCAAACTGAGGAATGAAGTTTCCAGAATTTTAATTTCATGAATTTCTCTGATTATTCCTGATTATTCCCCGAAATTCCTCCAAATATCGAACCCCACCCCCTGTCCACGTGTTCATTTTAGCCCACACCCCCTCATGGATTTCCATACTTTTTTTAAAAGTAGGGTGTCCAGAAAGTTTGTTGGAACATACAAAGGCCATCCTATAAATTTCCAAACACCCACCTTGATATTTTTCCAAATTTGTTTGATAATAGGAAATTTCCTGACCTCATAAAATTGGCGTTTAACACAAATTTAGGCATAATTTCCGACTTTCCCAAGGTTTTAAAAATTCAAGTACATTTGGGGTTGGGGACATTTCTTCCGGTGTCCATTTCCTCTTTCACTGAATTTCGGGTGAAATTACCCGACTTTGCCAAGTTTTACCTGGAGATTTTTGAATTATTCCATGACTGAAAAATTAACCCTTCATTTTTTAAACTTTGTTTTACTTTGCAAAGATATTTCAATTTGAAATCTCCCTGACTTTCCAGGTCTCTTCCATAACTGTCTCAAATTCCCTGCCATTCCAGGAATAAAGAAATTGAAACTGTAAAATTGTAAATTTGGTCTTGGTGACTGATTAATACCAACTTAAGACTCATATCCATTCACTGTCAGTAACTGATAACATCTGCTATCTGTTGAAAAACGGTAAAAAAAATTATAGGCCAAACGAACCACTAGAAAAAAATAAGTAAGAAAACATTCTTTAAAAAGTCCCAAACTAGAATTCAACCAAGAAGAGTTTTGCACAAAAATACGATTTAAAAAATAGGGTGACCCTCAAAAAAAGAGGCACGTGTCATATTTTACGATACTGTGAAAATACGTGGTATTGCAACACTTATCTTTCACCATCCATTTAAAGAAAATAAGTTTTATGATGAAATTACAGGCAATACTCACTGGCACCGAAACGTACTGTTATTCAGGCGCCATTTTGAATTAACGGTATTTCGCTAATTTCTCATCTCTACAATTAGCGGTACATAAAGAGACATAACTGTAAAAAAAACCAGCCAGCACATACTGTAGTCGATAGTGTAGGTTAAAAACTCGGGAAGAGTAATTTGGTAACGTGACAACATAAAAAAAAATGTGGAAAATATTAAAAGAGTTCCGCATCGATGGAGGCGCCACAATCGCACGCCTTCGCGAATTCTTAGATAATAACGAGAGATCTTAAAATCAACACCCGCAACGGTAACAAAATTTTATATATAAGACAGCAGTAGCAGTCCCACTTTTCCCCCCAATTTGGCACGAATTTCGTACCACCGGAAACAGCAATTTCGAAAGATTAAAAATTCCCCCAGAATACTCTGAAATCGAACGTCTTTTCTTCTCACGTTCTAATTTGAATTCGTTACTCGTTTCTTAAAAAACTGATATTTTTAAAAAATATTATGCCAAACATGCACATCGTTTCCATGGGCAACAATGCGAGCATAACTTTTTGGGTACCCTGTAAAGCGTAATACAGGGTGATGCAAAAAAACAAGTATTACTAGTTTTATCGTTAACTTTAAAAACATACTTTTTAGGGACCCTGTAAAGTGTAATACAGTGTGATACAAAAAACAAGTGAAGCTAGTTTTTATCGTTAACTTTGAAATCATACTTTTTAGGGACCCTGTAAAGTGTAATACAGTATGATACAAAAAACAAGTGAAGCTAGTTTTTATCGTTAACTTTGAAATCATACTTTTTAGGGACCCTGTAAAGTGTAATACAGTGTGATACAAAAAACAAGTAAAGCTAGTTTTATCGTTAACTTTGAAAACATACTTTTTAGGGACCCTGTCAAATCCAATACAGGGTGATGCCAAAAAAAACCAAGGGAAACTGGTTTTTATCGTTAACTTTGAAACCATTCTTTTTGGGACCCTGTAAAGTGTAATACAGTGTGATACAAAAAACAAGTGGAGCTAGTTTTTATAGTTAACTTTGAAAACATACTTTTTAGGCACCCTGTCAAATTCAATACAGGGTGATGCAAAAAAACCAAGTGAAGCTAGTTTTTATCGTTAACTTTAAAAACATACTTTTTAGGGACCCTGTAAAGTGTAATACAGTGTGATACATAAAACAAGTGAAACTAGTTTTTATCGTTAACTTTGAAAACATACTTTTTAAGGACCCTGTAAAGTGTAATACAGGGTGATGCAAAAATAATTCTGCAAGAATAAAATACGACTGGGTAATTTGCCCCTTTCCATTCAGTTACCTTCTGGACCTTCAGTTACTTCCTGTGTCACAAGTTGACCTTAACAAGGGCCACTTTGCATGCAAAATCCTAGCCAGGGGAGGTAATGATGGTATTTTCTTACAAAGAAGTTCCTAAATTGGTCAGAGGATTTGTTTCACATTTCCAAAAATAGCGAACGAAAGTATTCTTATCAAACAGATCCTACATCCAATTCCCAAATGGGCGATTAGGATAATTGATTACAATGGACCCACTCGATCATTCTCTCCTAAACCCTCATAAGGCGTGTGCCCAAAAGGGCTGAAAAAGCCGCTAAGCGATTATAAGGTCAACCTAAAACGTTAAAGGTCCTAACCTTGTAAGCTCCTCCTCTGGGGCATCTCCCTCAGGTCGTATCCGCTGGGCGAGTGTCTGCTGTCCAGGGCGCCTGGATTAAGTCCTGGACTGAGGTTGAGCAGGGTGGTGTGAGGGGGCATGTGGGCGGCCGCCGCACCGGGGGCTTCCTGGTGTCCGACATTGACGGTAAGGGCCGGCGGCGACATGCCCTGGCGCAGGCCCAGGGCGGCCAGTTCCTGCATGCCGCAAGGGGGCGCCCTGGCGTCGCTCGGGGACGCTCCGGCAAAGTGGGGGCCGGCCCCAGGGGGTAACGATAGAAGGGAGGGGCTAAGCTGTCCGTGGGTGGGGTGGTGAAGCCCCATCGGCGGCGGCGGCTTGGGCAGAATGTGGTAGTAGCGAGTCATTTGCTGGTCCTTTTGGCTAGTCCCAGAGGCGATGGGCATTTCGGCGAGCTGCTTGCCTCCAGTCACCTGGTGGCCACGCCTACTTCTGATGTGATTCAGTCCACCCCGAATTGGAGATAACGATAATAATAATAATAAAAAAGTTGATAGATGAAATCGTTGAGCTGCCAGCAGCTGAGGAGGGCTCCAGAGGTCGGGCTTCTGTTGATCTTTTGCTCGAGGCCACACCTAAGGGTTAAAAAAGACACGTTTTCGTGAATATCTTGCCCCAGTACAGCGAAAACTTAAGTCCCGGGAGAGGGTTTAATTCCCTCGTCCATCGGGATATATCAAAGAGCTTGCTAATCGGGAATTTTCATCACAAAACTGGCCGCCTCACTCTTGATCTCTAAAACAAGATGGCGCCCATGGAGACGCAGGCAAAGTAATCGTACATAGTAATCTTTTAAGGGCCCTTTGGTACTCTTTGGATCTGGATACCAAAATAGAACAAGGTTATTCTTCCCTTAGAAATTGTTCAAGTTTTTAAGATTAGCTTTAAAAAAGAAAATAACGGAATGGACAGAAATAAGTGGGTTTTACTTGGTCCAGGCCCCTGATGAAGACTACATAAGGGCCATTCAAAAAATACGTCCCCGAAATTCCTTCAAAAATTGCCCCACCCCTGTCCACACTGTATACATTTTAGCCAGACCTCTCTCCCCCCCCCCCCTCATAGACATCCTTAATTTTTTGGAAAAAGTAGGGTGTCCAGAAAATGTGTTGGAACGTACAAAAGCCCATTCCATAAATTTCCCTAATATACTATATATAAACATTAGGTGTCAGAGGTCATTCAAAAAAGACGTCCCCGAAATTCCTTCACAAATCGTCCTCCCCCTCACCGCTGTCCACACTATATACATTTTAGCCCAGACCTCTCTCCCCCCTCATAGAAGTCCTTAATCTTTTTTTTTTAAAGTAGGGTGTCCAGAAAATGTAATGGAACGCACAAAGGTCCATCCCATAAATTTCCAAGTACCAGTCTTGCTGCCAATTTCACGACATTTATCCAGATTTTTCTGATTAACGAAGATTCCCAGGAATTTTGGAAGAGAAATTCCAGCTTAATTGGTGTTTAGAACAAATTTAGGCATAATACCCGATATTCCCGAGGTATAAAGTATATTTGGGATTGGGGACACATTTTTTCTGGTGTCCCCTTTTGAGGACCTCCTTTTCGAATGACCCCTAAGTTGCACTAGAAGAAAATCTGGTCGTGGGAATAAGGAAATTGAATTGTTTCTGACCACTAAATGATGAAAATTATTGATTTTAATTTTATAACTTAAGATTATTTTTAATTAAGTTGAAAGGGGAATTCCCCATTTCTACAGATGCAGTACGATAGCAAATATTGTTGCGCATTTCCAACTTTTTCAAAATAAACCACTTTTCAGTAATAACTCCAGGTTTATCAGATCAGGGGGGAAACAACCCTGCAGAGGCAGTTTAAAGAATGCGAGGGTGTGGCCCTTAGTTACCATCTTGAATTTAGTAAAATTAATTTTCCGAAAAAAAACATTCTTATAAGGAATACGACGATTCTATTCAAGAATAACATAAGTATGGAAAACAATTATAATTTTCATAATTATTACGCGAAAGTGGGTAACTCTGGTCTTAACCCAAATAACCTCCATCGAAAATGGCACAACCACGACGGTGTATTTTGGGATAACCGCTTTCACATGTTTGAGTATACAAATTGGGTTATAATGCCCTAGCTGGTGGTTCTTTTTTTTTTGAAAAATCCTAATTCGTACACGTTCAGCACCCCTGCATGTCACGAGGTTAAAGTTCAAGAAAGGTGCATCTTCCTATGTTGAAAAATATACTCATGAATATATATCCAATGGCACAGCGGGTTATTTCATGCATGTTTTTTAAAAGTTTCAAGTTGAATGCGAACCAGGTCTGACGCATTTTTGACACCAAATATTTTCGTATTTCTCTCCCCCGAGAGGCAACTTGTATAAAAAGGTTTTTGAAGCATCCAACCCCCCATTCGTGGCAGGGTTCCCACGTTTTAAGGAAGAGATGCAAAGTGTCAACCCGGAGCGTTTGGCTCCGACAGATTGTATTTCGCTGCTGCAAATGGGAAGCACAAATTATAGCTCGTCCAACTCAAATTTCGGCTTTTATAATATTCAACTCCACGATCGATAACGACTTTGCAAATGAAAAGAGAAAATTGCAAAACGAGCAGTTATATGGCAACTGCCATATCTGCCCAAACTGACAGCACAAAGAGTTTTGCCAGCCAACAAGATATTCTACACACGCCATCTATCTTTGGCACGATACATACTTTCACTCACTTGGACGACTTTCTAAAACACTCCACACAACTTTGTGAATTCACTCAAACACAAACATTAGGTAGATTTTTAGATCGAATTCAAGAATTGGTTGTATTTTCAGCAATGAGCCCAATTTCAGTTTTAAAACTAGTGTATTTGGGATTGGGAAACTTTAGTGAAACATTGAAACTTGAAAAATTACTAAACATGACCAGATCAAAGTTTTTCAACTACAGTGGAGTCTCGATTTACGAACGCCACATGTTGTTTCGATTTACGAACGTTAATCCAATTTACGAACGGGACAAAACCCTGTGTGCTACCAAAAATGTGCAAAGTTTTAGTGAATATGGCGTTAAGAAGAATCACAAATGTATAAATGTTGATTTAAAAAAGGAAATTATAGCTAAACATGAAAGTTGTGATCGCGTTTTGGATCTTGCCAAGGAGTACAACATGGCGAAATCGACGATGTGCACTATTCTAAATAATAAAGATGCGGTTTCTTTTTTGGTAATTAAACTGCTTTCTTCTAATATTATATACTGTTATATGTGAACCTTCCATGCATTTGTAACGTATCTAACACTATAGAACCTTGATCAGATTGATGTTGTGCAGAGCCCCAAAAATCACCTATCGACAACACAAAATCGATTAAAATATGTGAAATATCGGGCAGAGTCGTTGATAAGGGGAAATTAAGAGGAAAGGGGGGTGTTGACCAAACGAGGACATTTTTCGGACCTCCTCAGTACACGAGCCCTTCGTTTCCAGGTCAGAATCCGGCGCTGATTCTTGTGCATTTTGTCATTCAACTGCCAATAAATTTAATTCCCCACATAATACTGTATTATTTCCACGTATAAAACCATTCCATGTTAAAAAAAAATTGGACAAGGAACGCATTATTTGGATTTACATTGATTGCAATGGGAAAAATTGATTCGAATTACGAACTTCTCCATTTACGAACAGGGTCATGGAACGGATTAAGTTCGTAAATCGAGGTTCCACTGTATATAAGAAGACAGGTAATGAATGAATCTTACGTTTCCTTGGCCAACTTTAAGTTCAGGCACTAAGCTGGTAGCCAAAGAATGTCTTTGATCACCATCTTAGTTAAGGCACCAAGATGGCAGGCAAACCATGGATGATTGAAGATGTGTTTAACAGGGGCATCGTAGACTGTCACTTATGCGAGCCACATGGCATCCACCAAGGGGGACTGTAACAAATCTTAAAAAAGGTTCATCACGTCTCCATGTCTGACATCTTGGTCCCGCACTAACGGAGTTAAGGACTTAAGATCGTGAGACCAGTTCGCTTTAAAAAAAATTTAAACAGTGCGTTTATGACAATTCCAAGCAGTGTAGTTAATTCTCCTGTTTCTTATACACGTATAGGCACACTCCTGGAAACCTGTTCTTAAACTCTGATTTTTCAATTTGGTGCCACACGAAGGTCATTGTCAAACACGCCATTAGAAGGCTTACCTTAAAAAGATTCATAAGCTGCATTGCGGGCGAAACTAATTTGAGACAGCACACCTTTTGTGGTAGGCATCGAACCTAAAATAGGCCCGCAACGGAACTTTTTTTTTTACTCCACTAATATATTATAGAAATTAATTTTACTAGTTGGCGTACCAGTTTGAACACTAATCTCGGGATAGTAATTCAAGGTCTGTATGTGCCATATACGAAATAGAGCTAGACCCACCTGGAGACAAAAGATGAAAAAAAATCTTTAAAAGGCAAGACCAGACCTTTTTCTCACATATACGTCCGAATACAAAGTAACGGGAAATGTCGGCATGTAGTTCTTAACCTATATTCTGAGATGTGCTTTGAGAAATTTACAAAAGTGTGTTAAATCAAAAGTAAAACTTTAAATTTAATACCGCTATGCGTGTACTGAGGTAACTTAAATTTTAGAAAATTTCACCGCAGCACGAAAAAAAAACCTGTCAAACTAAACGTTCAACCATGACACAATTTTTGGTCCTATCTTTAAATCCAGATTTCATTATAAGCTAGCATAAAAAAGAAACTGCAACCGAATGTTCGCAGTTTTACGAATTTATTAATAATAAACAGAAGAAATACGAACTATATATGGTCCCATCTATTTTCAATATAGTTAATGGAATTTCTGAAGTTTCTAACATATGTTGCAAACAACTCAATTCAGACACTCCCTTACACAAGTTCAAGTTTATGATGTGATGCATTTTGATAATACAAACGTCATTCGGGGGGATAAGGCACAAAAAAAGACGACGTTGATAACGGGGAATGAATTCAAGAGTGCCAAAAATGTGGATGTTATATCTGGATGGTCCTTAATGCGAAAATATTTAGTTACGTAAGGTGGAAAGCTAAAATAGACAATTCTGAATTAAATACGGATGGGGGTAAGAAACATATAGACAAATAATACCTGAACGCTGTCGTACATGATTGAAAAATCGTGTAATTTTATGTTTTCACGTGGTACGTAGGTGACTAAGAGGGTTCGTGGTAGTTTACCTCTAGAATGTATAGGTGAATTCGACCATGGACATAATCAGCTCTGGACAAAGGGGTTTTTGCTAGCCGATTCTATATTCACGTTTGGCTGAAGCCAACGCTTTGCAATTGTGCCAACCAACCAGCAACTGCTTGTTTGCATTGCCATTAATTCAAGGCTTTAATCCAGCAGCTGTATTATGGGGGTACATAAACTTATTTCTAAAAACTAAATTACCCCTTATGCATATTGCAGAGTGATGACGTTAAGAGGTTTTCAAGGGTCTCGTAAAAAGTAACCTGGTATATAACAGAAAGAATAACCTGCTAGCCTGCATAATGTGCAGAGACATTTTTTTGAAATTTCAGATGTTGGTAGCTATACCTCACTTTTCATACTTCAAGTATGTTCTTTGAATAACATCTTACGAGTCATGAACCTTTCGTAACACCATGTAAAACATGGTGGTCGATCCGGCTGATTTCCTCCCCTCTGCCTACAATCCTATATTTGCGCACGGATAACTAATTTAGCTGCAAATTCAATTTCGTAATTTTATACCAGCTTAAACGTAGATACGTCCTAGCCATCCTCCGGTCTGCGAAGGTTCGTTTTGGGGAATCAATTCGTGTTGCAAACATCAAACTATATATATAAGCTCAACTTGGTAAGACCCTAAAAAGGGGAAGGTTTTCTCGCAATGGGTGACTCCTCGATTTTCTTTTGCCAACAGCATCGCCAACTTCACTTTTTTCTTCTGAACAAATAGCGGCGGTAGTGACTAGGAATTACAAAAGGAGTTCAGCAGGCATTTTCTTACATGGACAGTCTCGATAACTTGGCTATAACAAGAGACCCTACGTTTAGTTTTTTTTTTGTTTTGTTGTAGCAGGGCCCATTTTTCATCAGAAAAAGCAACGAAGGCGAGTGTCTGGGTTGTAATAACCGAGTCTTTGTTGTTGGAAAGATTTTATACTTCGCAAAATAAACTCATATTGAAGACAAGATTTAAACATTAGATAATATAGACCAAAAATCGAACTTTTACATCATTCTATTGTTTGGAATAGCTTTTCGATTTGCACATCGCCCCAGTTTGAAAAAGTTTAATCCTTACAAGTGCTGGGATAAAAAAAAAAGGCGTTGATCCCTTTCGAAGATGAAATAAATATAAATCTAACTGATCGATGTATTGATTTACGGGAATGGGATTGATAGACAAATTACAGGCAGTCCAGTCCGAATTACATTTTTCGGATTGTACATAGGGACTACCCGCAACTTTTTACACTCGTGTTTACATGATGTTACCTAAGCTAAATTGCAACTATATGTTTTCATTAAAAATTACACTAACGAGTGTATCAAATATTCCAGATTAGTTATGAAATTCGCGTATAAACTCGACAATTTTAATCCCCATTTCTGGATTCCGCGACCGAGGTTGATAGGCAGAAAAACAAGTTTGCTTTGTGGCCTGGCATTTAAGTGTCAACACGCACAGAATTATTATTACAGCCACAGAAACGAGAGATTTTTATCCCTTGCTCGGCTGCAACTAATAAAATATAAAAAAACTTGCTTTTTTTCCGTAATAAAAAAAGGCAATTGGTTTCTGGCCAAACGCGTTTACATTAGGCCTAACATGTAAGGTCTCGTAAGCTTTGAACAACTGTATATTATGTACAGGAATAACGCAGAGGAAGCGAACTCAAGGTCCATGGTTCAGAACGTCACAGATCACGCACTAAATATTTATAATAATGGAAATTCGTCTGAGCGAGCGAGTATTGTTATTACACCTGAAAATGCTAGCCAACTTCCTCGGAGGGGAGAAAATTATCAAAAAAAATACCAAACCCAATCTGCCCCCCTCCCCTCTCACCGCAAAAGCGCCTCACAAACTTACAAAGATTCGCTAGAAATATCAATCAAATAACAACGTACCTTTTTTTAAAAGGAATGGGGAATTGCACTTTCCAAAGCTGACTGTTTAAATCCGTGGATGTTTTAAACACACCAGAGAAAAGAAATGAGAAATGCGAATAATCCTCGTAGGACGATCGAAGCACAACCGCCGAACCCTGAAACCCCGCACAAACTAATCCATGACCAAGCCCTGCCGACGCCACGGCGAGAATGTGTAATAAAAAATTCGCCTTGTCGATTAATCTCGCGCTCGTTCCTCATTGGTCGTCATTTTCCCTTGACACGCCTTTCATTGGTGCACGTGCGGAAGGTCAAAAGCGCCATCTACGAACGATGTTAAGACTTATAAATAGACTCAGAGACGCACCACAGCCCTCATTGGCTTATTTTGAAGACCCTCCTTTATATGATCTGAGGCATACTTGGGGTCCATTGAAAAAGGACGTCCCCGAAATTCCTTCAAAAATTGATCCGCCTTACCCATGTCTACATGCTGTCCAATTTAGCCCAGATTTCTCCCCCTCCCCCACACACACACACACACTTCATGGGTGTCCAGAAAATTTGTTGGAGCATACAAAAGCCCTAAACTTTCCAAGCACACGATTCACTTCTAATTCCACGATATTTTTCCAGAATTTTTCTGATTAAAGGAAATTTCCTGACCTCTAAGGGGAATGTCAGCATAAAATTGGTATTTAAGGGGGGTTACAACCCTATCCCTTTAAATGGGAAAATTTGCAAAGACACTCACAGTCAAACAAAAAAAGATTAAATAAAAATCAAAATTGTTTAAAATAGCTTTATAAATCAGCAAGGTACTGTTCGTGTCATTTTTCACGTTAAAATAATAGATTTTTTAAAATTAAATTATTATTTGAATTTTTGCACTCACAACTTGCCTATCTCATGCTGCCACCTGCTGGCAGTGCGTGCAAAATAACGGACATTTTTCAAACTTGTATTTTAATTTTTAAAAAATCTACCATTTCAATGTGAAAAACCACAATATGAGGCCCTTGCTGATCCATCAAGCCACCCCAAACAATTAACACCCTCACCTAAACCTCCCTCATTCAACTGTGAGTATCTTTGGAAGCCCGACCCATTGAAAAGGATAGGGTTGTGATTCCTCTTAACACAAATTTAGACATAATTCCCGAATTTCCCGAGTTTTTAAAAGTTCAAGTACCTTTTTGGACCTTTTTCCCCTTTCACTGATCTTTAAAATCTCAATTAGGCAGAAAAATCCAAAACTAAAAAATACCATCATTAGTGGACGTCCATAATGACCACTCCCCCTGTCCACATGCCAATGACCCCTCCCTAATCCCCTCTTGAGGACGTCCTTTTATGAATGGGCCCTAGGGCCCTGCAATGTTTTTCAATATTTTTCAGCTCACGGCACTCTCACTAGGGATACAATTATCGAGACACTCCTGTTGAAAAACACTGAAATAAAAGGTATCAAACTGTTAGTACAAACCAGCAAAAACTGGAAAAATAACATATGAGAAATTTAAAGAAAAATGAAACTAAATACCTGAATAAAATGGTATCACCTGTTTGAATACAATATCTTCTCGTAGCACACTAAATCAAAGAAAAATCAGGTTATGAATATAAAGAAGTACAGTAAAAAGTCATCTAGCCCAATCCGATCAATTTGCTAATGAGACTTTGCTAAAAATTAAAATGCCGAATACAAAATTTGTACATGTTTTTGCGATTTTTTTCACGTTGTCATAACCGACAAATTCTTTGCACATATTTTTTTAAATAGCTTAGAAATAGTAATCATATTGGCACGCAATAGTTGTATTTTAAAAAACAGAATAAGATACAATTAAATGATAACTTTTTGTACCTATTGCCGAGATTCATTTATATTGTGCATGGGGTGACACTATAATTCCTAGAATGACCTAAATCAAATTTATCAAATTTCTAGGCCCTTTCAACGTATCCAAGATCCCTTGTCTCCATACCTCTTGTGCATACCCTAGTTATAGCAGTTTATTTGAATAAAGCAATGGTTTTATAGAGAAACTGTGGCTAGAATCATATTTAATCTGCAGTATTTTGTTTCAAAAATGGTTGAAATTGAAGAGATTCTGCTTGAATAGGTGTGGTTTTTAAATGTACCGCACAAAGGCGATGAATAATCGAATATTCAGTAGCCTAGGAATTGCGTACTCTATTTTTAACTTATTTATCAATAGATTAAATGAATACAATGTAACATGAGGCAAGCCATGCAATATATAAAAGCGAAGGGCAGGGAATTAAACCATATATTTGTCAGCCATGGTCCCAAGTAATCAAAAGTAATAATGCAGATCGAACATTGGGCCAACGTTTTGCCTTCGTACTTCCATGCAAATAAAGATTTGTATATTATTTAAAATACAAACATTATATAATTAAATTTATGTAGAATTCTATTATAATTATAGATAATCGTTTAATGTTATCTTACTCAATTATGATACCATTTACCAGTTGGCAGTAATTGAGTACATTGAATGAATTTGAGTAGTGAATAAAATAATACTGAGTACAAAGAGTAATTGAATGCAAATGTACTCAAAACGCACGAGTACAATGCACTCGATTATAGAAATGTTCTCACAATGGGTGATTACAAATGTAATCTAGTATTAACGTAATCTGAAATGATGAGCACCGATATAATCGAGTATGAATAGAAATACTTTTAAGTAAGTAATTGATTCGCATTTTGAGTAACGAAAATGAGTAACATGAAAAGAGGGTCCGCCTGAAGGCTTGTATGAATTATTAAGATTTTGCTAAAGTCTGAGATTACCCTAAGGGCTCGTCCATAAATGACGTCACATGATTGATTCATATTGCCTCATATCATCTGAATTTTATTGTAAACCATTTTTCCATTTTAAATATGAACGTTGGGAACCACGAGTGTTATTTCATAACTGATCGGTTGATTAAAACGGTGCTTTTTAATAAATAAATGAGTTAAATTTATAAAAAAAACCAAAAACAAGTCGTTATCCGATTCGTTAGATTTCGATGTCACATGAAATGATATGACCATTTGTGATAAGAATTAAAGACGACCCATTTTAAAAACTTCGTCAAGTAACATGTACTGCATAATGCTGTTGTACTTCAAAACGAAAGTAATTATTCTTAACTTCGACTTTCTTCTCATTTTGCCACTTAAAAATGCAAATTTAATTTTTTGATACATTTATTAAATTCCGACATTTAGCTAACAATATTTATCCCTTCACGAGATAATGTAAATTCCATTTACAGTGAGCAAAAAAAGTATTTGGCCAGTATGTTTTTTTTAATTTACATGTTTATTTTTACAGATAATGGTAC
>JAQGAE010002115.1:0-19203 GCA_034696685.1 Julus scandinavius | reverse complement strand
CTCTTTTGGTTTGGCTGGAATTGTGTTTTAAAATTTCACCCATTGAAAGTGATAGGGTTGTGATCCAGCTTAAGGACCACGAGTGTCAGAGTAGACTATGGCCAAACCGGACTGTCATAAATAGCATAAAGATGGCAGCTGTTCGGAAAAGCGACGCCAGAAATGTAATTGATTGCGCAATCTGCGTTCAACTACTTGTCTTGCATATGCAACGCCATGTCTGGAAAAGCCCCTTGCGCAACTTTTGATGTTTACAGCCCCATTGGGCATGTTACTTGCCACTTGCAGATGAGGATATATGTTTCGACAAATGGAAAAGATATAGGCCTGTGAGGATTCCCCCCTGCATGGGAAATAAACCTCAACTGTAAATATGCGTGACAAGATACAACATCTAGTTGATCCAAGGGAGACGGAGGGAAAGCACACTCCAGAAAATAGGGCCTTGTCGTTTTTCCTCAATTTTCTCATCATATATGTGTATTATGCCCATTTATTCGTTGCGTGCATATCAATATCCACCAATCTATGTGTGTGTGTTCAAATAAGCGGTGTATCGAGTTAACTTTTCACAATAGAAAATGAGGATAATACCAGTTTAACGTTTGCAAAACCATTAATGTGCTTTATCAAATCCTAATTGCAGTGCAAACATTGAGATTGGGGAGCAATATACCAGTAGTAGTATATAAACGATGAAACATTTAATTTGGTTCTTCAGTTCTTCATTACTTGCAATTTTAAATCCAAAATGGCTCGACATTTTTATGAATTTGTACCTTGAAATTGCCAGCTTGGAATCGATTAGAACAGTATATTGTGGAGACTGGGGAGCATGAGGAAGTGGGGTAAGGTGAGACAGTGGCATTATTAATCAGTTGTATTGTGGATGTTTGAGATATAAAATATTTTTACTTTTAGACAGATTCTGTACAATACCTTTGTGAAATTTTAAAGAGTTGGTTTTTGTATGAATATTGTATTGTTGAAAGGCATTGCCTTTAATGCTATTTAAGTTCCTATAGGCAATATCCGAATGGGGTAAACTGAGACAGCTGATTGGGGTGATTAGACGATGAAAAGTCCAGATTTAGCAAAAATTCTATAAAAAATCGTTCAATTTAATTTTTTCTAAGATATTTTCGACTCATAAGTGAAAATATATTTTCACTTTTGTAATTGTGTCAATTTTGATTATTATTATACAAGTATTGTAAATGTCAAACAATGCTAAATAAATGAAAATGAGTCGAAAATATCTTAGAAAAAATTAAATTGAACGATTTTAGTATGACATTTTTGGAAATCGCAGTGAAGTAACTTTCTTCAAATATAATAGTATAATTTAATTTCATTATATTTCAGTTATAATTCATTATGCATTTCAGTCTAAAAATGATAAATCCAAGTTATACTAACATGTATTTCTTTCAAAATTTTGTCTAATTCATGAAGTGTCTCACTTTACCCCAGAAGTGGGGAGTTTTGTTTTGTTGAATGGAACATATTTGGTATTTCTGAAGATTTATATTTTCGATTATTCCATATCGTGTAGTGTTGCCAAGTCTTTAGAACACAAGTATGTATTTTAATCTGATGCTTGAAGTTGACGATTTGTGTCCTCCCTTTTCTTGTACTCTAGTGGGAGTTGTAATATTTTCTCACTTGTTAAACTGGCGATGGGATTAATGGTAAAAAGTGATTTATACATTAGATAGCCGAAAGATAGTCCAAAAATCCAGAATAAATGACTCCCTTTGCATGAACGCAGGCTTATGGAGACAAGGTTTCATGTCTTTAATGTACATGTACAATTTTTCATTTTTTCCATCTTTATCATAGCTTGTTTATTAAGTTCCAGACTCTCAGGCCACTTATTGGTTCATCATAAAATCTTGCAATCTCAATGCTTACTTCGATTTGTGGAATCTCCAATAAAATATAATATCATTGGATGCACTAACCAGAATCTGGTTCAATCTGTTATAGATTCCTAGATTTTAACAACTTGAATTTGAAAATCAAAATATATATGCATGTAAATAAGTATGCTTCTAATGTTATTGTAATAAAATATATGTTGCATCGTAAAGTAAAATGTATATCTATATATTAAACTCACAAAAAAGTAGGCCTACTTATACATATACACATATTTCTAAGTATGCATGAGTCTTTGACATTTTCTGGAATACACGCCCGTTGAATTTATTTATGATGCGAATATTGATGATGTTTTTTTGAATCCAACCACTGACTAATTCATGGATTCTGTTCGAAATCATATTGGCTCGAAATCACATTTTTATGATAACATGTCAAAACGCATTAAATTTAAATTTCTTGGAATTCTGTCAGAAACCTTAACGTGAAACGAAGGCTGTGCCCACACACTAGATGGCGCTTTTATTAAAAGGTGACAATCAGGCTTTCTGCACTTGATATGAAACATACTTAGCACACAATGGCTAGTATAAGTACACACTATAGGAAACACGAAATAGAAATAGGGTTTCGCAAACATGTTTGTGATATGTGGATGCTCGCCAGATTTCTGTAAACAAGTGTCAGGAAAATTTTGGCCAAAAAAAATGAACATTTCGATAATCGCTCAAGAGGCGGTGAAGATCAAAGAAATATTTTTTTCCTGGTCAAGGCGCTCCTACCAAGGCCCTTATACTCCACACGATTATACTACGGTAAACACAAAAACGATATTCATCTCGTGGTTATCCTTAAACCGGGTTTCCACCAAAGGGTTATTGAAGCAGACGTAAAGTTTGTTCAAACAGCTTTGCACAAAAAGTTTGCTTACCACTTTTGTTTCAGCAAACTTATGACGCGTTTTTGAGTCCAGATTAATTGTTTCTAAACACTTTTGACGGATCACTCGGGAGGCAGTCTAGATCAAAAGAAAAAAATGTTTCCACTACTCGGCTCAGCTTTCAGCTCGACTCAGCCATTGTTTCCTGGAATATTTTGGTGCAACAATCATACACGTGTTAAAATTCAAATTAAGATTTACTGCAAATCTCGTATCTAAATGTCTTCTTTTAATGAATACACCTCGGCATCATTGAACATGTTTCTGACTTCTTGTTTTAAGGTTTGTGGCTTACGTATGTGTTTTTCCAGCTTCATGTTGTATGTTCCCTTTGGTGGAGACCCAACTTTAGTTTAAGCGCCATCTGCAATGAAGCACGTGGAGTATAAAGGCCTTGTTAGGAGCGCCTTGACCAGCAATCGTATCTTTTTTCGTAATGTTTGTTGTTGTGGACAGATACATTTGGACAAACATCTGTATAGAAATATGTTAACGAAACCACGTTTCGACAATTTGTTTTGCATAAACTTTATTTCAGTTTCGTGTTTCCGATAGTGTGAACTAAGCATTGTACATTAAACATTTTTACAGATTTCATCATGATTTATCAAGATGAGATATTTCACGCACAGTGATTGTTTGTGTAGAAATAAATATTTAATGCATTTTAACTTAAGCAGGGTAATACGCTTATAGAAGCACATAAAACTAAGCTTCTTATGCACTTTTAAGTGAAATGCAGCCAATTGAGGCTCATCATTTAATGATTCCTATTGAGAAAGCATAGAAATCGGATTCCTTGCATAGAGCCAAGATAAACAAATTCTAACCCATTTGAAGAGGGATTTGTTTGCAAAACCGATGCAGTTTAATTAAAAGCTTGAATTCATTTCCACTGGATATGCCCTTTAAATCAATTTAAATCTCAATGGGAATGACGAGTAAACACAATTAAATATTCTACGTGTCCTCCATTCTTTTTATTGATCCTCTCGAATTGCATGTCCGAGGAAATCCATTGTAAATTATGCAAGTAAACACCCCAGGCTTGACATTTCTAACCCTGAGCCAAGCCAGCACTTTGCTAAATAACCAGCGAAGACGTTTTACATGTCAACACATGTACATAGAATAGAAGAAATGCTTGAAATATTTTGTTGTAAATCACTGCTAAGCAGCCAAGGCAAATCGATACTTTGCAATCACGTTTAATCCCATTTTGTTGATTATTTATGGACCATCCTTTGCTGTGCTATTCATCACTTGGCTATGGGTTGGGATTTGAGCCCTTTCTTATTTGTAAATGCGCGAAATGTTAGCAAGTTTCGTGTATTGTAATAATATCTACAAATGTATTTATGCTCACGAGTAAATCTCCAAATGGCAATGAAGGGAATCCAGGCTCGGTTTAATTAAAGAATCCCCCAATTAAATCGCAGCACTTTAAGGTGCAATAAAGCTGAAACGGTTGGCAAATTCACATGCTATAAGAAATGAAAAATTGCTGCTGAAAAATGAATTAGCCACTTTGGATTGGTGAGAAATTCAATGCTGGCAAACTCATATAAGAAATTTATTGCTAATATATTAAAACGCTCCCTATTCTAACTTTCTCATTTATTTATGCGAGGGTTTAGAACGTCTATTCACTTAAAATCCCTATAAAAATCAGCGAATTTCAGATGAAATTGATTGCGTGAAATCCTTATGAATTTTTTTTAATGTTATCAACGAATGAATAAAGTTCACACAAAAGTAATCTGGATTTGAAGAATATTTTTTTTTGCTTAATCGTGCTGTGCTTGCAAAAATGATGCCAATTGCTTGAGCTTGACGGTTTAAGGGCCTCTTTTTAACAATATGCAGAACTAAATCCATGTTCTGCATTCTTAATAATGATGATATATCATTATCAAATTCCTATTTGTAGGCCCAACTACATATAATGTTAACATTTATTTTATTATATACTAGGGGTAGTCAAATAAACCCCAAAGTTCAAACCAAGCAAGACTACGAATAGTCTTATATGGACATGTTCAATTATGAAAACGACTAATTTTCAAGATTATTAATCCCTCATTAACAAAAACTCCAAACTATCAAAACTTAGATAGTGAATTATTAGAAAATTTACAGTATGATGATGCGTTCTAAAATAATAGATAATGGGAAATTACACCACTCCACTTTCCAAATTAGGATATATCCACAATTAAAACATGCATATTTCCCAAGCTAACAGGCTTGTAAACTCCAGCCGGAAACGCTGATTTCCGTGGATTTTTCGATAGTCGGTTCCATGCGCGTGCGCACATTCACTTCCGCCGAAATGAACGCTTCCGGCTTGCACTAGAGTGAAGGAGGCTATAATTAGTTATGTCACTCACATATATAGACGTTATGCAAAATGTTTTTGTCTAAGTTACAATGAATTAACGTTGAGTCCATTGATCATGTCAATTCCTTTAAAAATGTTGTTAGACTAATTTACATAATTTCGTGGCCACATTTCTTTAAACTACAAAATTTGACCTTTCCACATATCGAAAAGGACACACGTGACACTGTGTTGTTTATTGCATAACGTCCATTACGAAATACTATATTTGGACATCTTACTAGCGACCTCAACGGACAAACGTGCAACATTGATTTCTCAGATTCGACACTGTCACGAGTACAAGCAACAAAGAGAAAGTCGCGTGTGATTGTTTTTTTCTACAGTAATTAGTCCATTAATTAGTGACTTATTTCGGTGATTACGTTAGGAACCACCTACATTGTATATCAAGAGAAAAATCAGCGATTAAGGTACGCAAAAATAATATTAAATTCGAAGTTAAGTTATTTGATCAGCAGACGTAAACGTGTTTTTATAAGTGTTGGTAATTGAGTACATTGAATGAGTTTGAGTAACGAGTAAAAGAGTACCGAGTACAACTAGTAATTGAATGCAAATATGAGTACAATGCACTCGACTACAAGATGAGAATTTGTATGTATACTCTGAGAATTGAAACTGGATCACCTCGAATAATACAATCGAGCCTACTTGTCATTTAAGTATGTGAGGTAAATACTCCCCCTTAGCCATTTTCATTTCCTATCCATCCAGACTGGACTAGACACCTATTTTTTTCAGATTTAGGTGGATGATGAAGTGTGTTTGGAAATTAACTGTGACAAGTTCAACCGATCTAGTAATTGCAACAGTTAGGTAGATGTCATGCTATGCGTTTTGCAACAATGAAGGGCGTTTCCATGTACCCTAGTTGTTTTATTTGCTTAGTTATCACTCACGTGACATGATCATGCTGTGCCAGAAGTTGGATAAAATCTACATACATGCAAGTGCTAGTTGTATATTGCGTTGGAACTGTCCAGTCTGGCATATCATAGTAGGATTAGTTTTGTGCCTGTTTTCTTGTTTTGCTTTAACAGCACAAGGAGTAGGAATTCTGCATTGAGAATCCTTAATGGGATTTTTGGATTATCCATTTGGTTTAAGGGGGATAACAACCCTATCCTTTTTAATGGGTAAATTTGCAAAGACACTCACAGTCAAACAAAAAAGATTAAGAGGGATCACAACCCTATCCTTTTCAATGGGTTGGGCTTGTGAAGATACATACTCACAGTTGAATGAGAGAGGTTTGGGTGGGGGTGAGAATTGTTTGGGGTGGCTTGATGGATCAGCAGGTGCATCATATTGTTGTTTTTCACTTTGAAATGGTAGATTTAAAAAAAATTAATATACAAGTTTGAAAAATGTCGGTTATTTTACACACGCTGCCAGCAGGTGGCAGCATGAGATAGGCAAGTTGTTAGTGCAAAAATTCAAATAATTATTTAATTTTAAAAAATCTACTATTTTAACGTGGAAAATGACACCGACATGACCTTGCTGATTTATAAAGCTATTTTAAACAATGTGTATTTTAATTTAATCTTTTTTTGTTTGACTGTGAGTGACGTTGCAAATTTTCCCATTCAAAGGGATAGGGTTGTAATCTTCCCTTAAATAAAAATAAAAATTGTTTAAAATAATTTAATAAATCAGCAAGGGGTTTCGCTTGTCATTTTTCATTTTAAAAATAATAATTTTTTTAAGTTAAATTATTATTTGAATTTTATCTGAGTTAAAATACATAATTTATTAAAAATGAGTTGTTTTATTAAAAGGTAGCGAATTCCTGCCGTTAAGCAGATACGAGTAGACAAAAAACATTTTTTGGTCTAAAAACGTAATTTTGTATGTAAAATGATGTTAAAACTATTAATATAGGGTTGACTGAGTATGCCTTGTTTTGACTTTTGGGATAACTAATAACTGGCTATGTGAATGGAAATCACTTTTTAGCCAATTTTCCTGAGTATTCCAGGTCTAGCCATCTTCCCTGAGTATTCCAGGTCTAGCCTAATTCCCTTACAACTCCAGGTTTTCCAGGTCTGTGGAAACCCTGAAATATTGTCATTTATTCATACACCAATTTTGGCAGTAAGTCAAAGGGATGTGAGTTTGAAAAAATATCATCTGCAGATGATTAAAACATCATGACTCTGTTCATGAAAAAGCAGTCTTTGCATAACATCAATCTTGATATAAATGTGCTCGTTCTCTTACATCAAGATAACACATCAAAACAAAGAGGAAAATTCGAGGCACGGTTTTCGACTATTCAATAATGCATGTTTGTTGAATATGTTTCAAGGTGACATGAAAATGGCATCTTGATGCTTGCATGCAAGCACACTGGGTGCTATCTTTGAGAGGTTGTGCAAAAAGAAGAGAGACTAGAGCACTCTAGAAATATGTCGACAGACTTCAGCTGTCATATTCTGCATGCACACTAAGTTTATCAGTCACGACAAGCTTTTAAGCATCTTAATTAAGCCGGTTGATGCCATTTTTCATATTTGGATCACGGATTCATAATTTTTGTTAACGCGATTCATAATTTTTGATAACGCGATTCAGGGCATTAAATCATGGTGGTTGTTTACACCATAGACCTGTTGTAGATGAAATCTGCGTATAATTTACAACTGAATATATAAATAATTGTCAAGATTTTATGCTGACACAGAAAAATATAAACAGGACGAACTTATGCTAGCTGGTCACAAATTAATATAACTGATAAATGAATATTCCACAGACGGTGGGCAGTACCGAGACGCATAAGACTAGGTGTAAACGCCCCTTTAAAATACAGTGATATTGAACTTGATGTCAGTGATATTGAAACTTGATGTCAACATCAAGTCCTACGTAAGTTAGGAACTCTTTGCAGTGCCAGTGATCAGTTTTGGGCAGTAATTGAGTACTTTGAATGAATTTGAGTAATGAGAAAAAAAATACAGAGTACAAAGAGTAATTTAAATACAAAATGCCCAAAGGTAATTAATTGCAAGTGTACTTAAAACGCATGAGTACAACACACTTGATTACAAAAATGTACTCACAATGGGTGATTACGAATCTCCTCGAGTATTAACGTAATCTGAAATTGAGTACCAATGTAATACTCGAGTATGAATAGAATACCAATGTAATACTCGAGTATGAATAGAATACTTAGAAGTAAGTAATTGAGTACTTTGACTAACGAAAACTAGTAACTTGAAATGAGGGTCATCCTGAAAGCTAGCATCCCAATTTTTTGCATTTCTACTTATGAAGCTTTTTTTTATCGACTGGTCTGTTCTTTTTCCTTTATTTTGTGTACTCGTACTCATTACTATTTTTCACCAATTTTAACCTACGTTTAAACTTATGGTGCTTAAAATAAATTGAGTTTTCTGAAGAATTTTTTGCAATCCGTATGCTATTAATCAGTATCCATGATTACAATTTACCCGAATATGATTATAATACTGTTCATACTATGGAGTATGATTACAATGATCTCACAGGTACTCGTAATCGGTACTTCTGCACATGAGTACATATTTGATTACTGATTTCATATAACTAATGATTACGTGTACTCTACTTAAAATATAGTATGATTTCACCGCAATCGTAATCAGTACTCCTACTAATGAGTACAATTTGCCCAACACTGCCAGTGATACTTAATGTACTGTATTTGAAAGTCGGAATGTTACATTTTATTAAGGTGATTATAATTATATATAAATATGTCTGCACAAATGAATAGACCTTGCAATCAATCCATCCTTGCTTCATCGACCATTATTTCCCCTTATTTTCATGATATGCTAATAAGTACCCATCCAGAATGTGAAATCGTTTACGATAATTAATTGCAATGTCGAGTACAGTTCAACTTGATTTGTATCGTTGACAAATATTGATCCTGCCTGCAGTAAGTCTGTCATTTGAATTTGGTGAATGCATATATCTAGAGTCCAGCTAGGCTAACAAGCCCATAGCAAATCAATGCGATTATAGTGGCATAGTGCTTGGCAGATAAGTTTTTGCATGGACTGTTGCTTTATTGCGGGGAATTCAGGTACTTTAAAAGGCTCCATAATAGACTTATGTTTGCATTTGTCTGGAATATGTACCTTTATACAGATTGCTACAGGCAAACAACTTCATCTTGAATTCCATTAAAAGTTCCGCGCACAGATTGATAAAGGCATTTATTTGTAAGTGGTCTTCTTCTGCATGTATGGAACTGCTTGCATTCGTACTAGTAGAAAATTTCCACTCTCAATTCCTTGCCATGCTTAAATAACTTATGGATCAAAAGCATGATATCACGTGGATCAAACGCATCTTGTCATGTGTATAAAAAATCATGAAGTCACGTTGATCAAAAACATGACGTGACGTGGATCAAGAGCATGACATCTCGTGGATCAAGAGCATGACGTCTCGTAGATCAAAGCATGACGTCAGGTGGATCAAAAGCATGACGTCACGTGGATCACAAACATGACGTGGATCGAAAGCATGACGTCACGGCCGTGGATTAAAAGCATGACGGCACGTAGATCAAATGCATGACGTCACGTGGATCAAGAGCATGATGTCACGTGGATCACAAACATGACGTGACGTGGATCGAAAGCATGACTTCACGTGGATCAAAAGCATGACGTGACGTGGATCAAAAGCATGACGTCACGTGGATCACCAGCATGACGTGACATGGATCAAAAACATGACGCTACGTGGATCAAAAGCCTGATGTTACTTGGATCGAAATCATGATGTCATGTGTATCAAAATCATGATGTCATGTGTATTAAAATCATGACGTCACGTGAATTCACAGCAACACGCCACAGGAATCAAAAACATGACGTCACATGAATCAAAAGCATGACGCCACTGGAACATAAGCATGACGTCACTGGATCAAAAGCATGACGTCACTGGATCAAAAGCATGACGTCATGTGGGTGAAAAGCATGATGTAAGGTAAATCAAAAGCATGACGTCACTGGATCAAAAGCATGACGTCATGTGGGTTAAAAGCATGATGTAAGGTAAATCAAAAGCATGACGTCATGTGGGTTAAAAGCATGATGTAAGGTGGATCAAAAGCATGGCGCCACGTGGATCAACAGCATCGTTACAGGAATCAAAAGCATGACGTCACTGGATCAAAAGCATGACGTCACTGGGTCAAAAGCATGACGTCACTGGATCAAAAGCATGACGTCACTGGATCAAAAGCATGACGTCACGTGGGTCAAACGCATAATGTCACATGAATTCGAGAAAGCTAGTCGAAAGTATTGAACCGATTATCAAACAATGGGGACACTGTGTTAGTCGTCAGGTGACAACCGCATCCGCGGTTGCCATGGTAACCACACTTCCATATTATGTGGTTTTTGTGCATTATTTGATGGTTTAAAGCTTCTGGTAGAATTCCAAATTTCTATGCCAGTGCCAGTAAAGCAATTATGCGTACACGTTGGAAGACATGGTAAAGTTTTCAACAGACACAAGACCTTAAGCAACTCTGGCCGAAATGGATTTGTTGATGTTTGTAATGTTTGTCATTTTCTCTGCAGATGTTTGTGAATTACGTGTGAGTTGTAAGGTTTATTGCGAATTTTGAGGACGTATTCAATACCAACTTTTAAGAAAAAGTATATACTGGACTACATGTTTATCCACACGTAGATTTAGGTTTCTTGACATCATCCCTTCGTGGACAACTTTTTTTTCTGTGACAAACTTGCTTTTTCAGTCCATCAGTCGGTAGAAATTTGAGACAGAAAAACATTGCTCATCTGTTAAACATTATACTTTTCAATAAACAGTAAATTGTTTTTGATGCCAGAATACTTTAGAACTTTACGATTTCTTAGAAAAGAGATTGGATATTTCCGCTTTTCCGTGCCTTGTTTTATACATTATCCGGTATATGTTGTTGAAAGACATTTCATAAAGTTCTTGTTGCTTACCATTTGAAACTTGGCATCCATATTCCGCCCATTTTGACTTTCAATATTTGCTTCACAATGCCAATTCGGAAAAGTATTCGGTAAAAATCGACCAGAAGCAACACTAGCTCGGTCAACATGAATATTTCATATTTGGATTTAGAGGTATTGGTGTATACTGGACAATTCACCCATTCATATAAAGGAAATGGGCTTTTCTCTTTTCATTGTCATAAACGCAAATGATTTCTTTTTCTATAAATCTATTCAACTTAATTTTTCACTGATATTGACGTTGGTGCATATTTCATTGAAATCTGTATCATTGCTTGAACTAATTTGTAGTCACTGAACCGTGAAATCCATTAATGAACACCTGTCTGCTTAGTTAGGCGTTAACAAACTTTAGTTAGTTCATTGTGATGATTTTTACAATTCAGTTTATATTATATTCGCAATTACAGTTAACATGGATATTAACCTGGCATATACAATTGCACAAATTATGAATATGCTCTATCCACTGGTGTTGTGAAGCTATGTACGCACCAAAGAAACATTTAGACACAAAAAACATACACGAAAAACCTTGATGTGTCCAGAAGTGTTTTGTGAAACAATGTGTCGAAATCGGCCATTTTCTGTCACATTTTGATGTTTTCTGATGTGTCGTAGCATTTGCTCGAGAGGCGGTCCGAATGAAAGGAAAAAAGGTGTCAAAATGTTTCCTAGTAAGGCGCTTTTGCCAAGGACTGTACGTGATGACGACGTAGATCATTGCACCATGTGCTTTCAGTTTTGAAAAGTCACCTGCGAACCTAAAAGTACTTGGTCAAATCGTCTACGTCATGAAATACAGCCTTGTTTCATAAAATGTGACACAGGTGCGTACACTCGTGTTTTCTTATTTTTTTAACACAATTTTTGACACATGTTTCTCAAAACATGCGCATTTGTTTCACTGTTTTTTGTGTATGTGTATGTTTCGGCTGGTGCGTACCGACCTTTAGATTTAAATTACGACCATTTGTTGATGGAATCCCAAATAATAACTTGGGACCTGTAACACTTAAAATAAAATATCAAATTAGAAAAAGGAAGAGAATTGCCTGTTTGTATGAAATCAACTGTTTTCGTCTTAGTTTGCAATTATTTAAATCTTTTACTATGTTTTTAAGAACTGAGGGAAATGCCAAATTGTAGCTACGCTGCAACACAGTGCTGTACTGCAGTTACATGTATTGTGTGATTGCAACAGAGATTCCAGAGATGGCATGTTATGCAGTATCCTCCAAGTGATATTGCGCAATTTAATAGCAATATTAGCATGAATCAGTTTATAAAAGTAGATAATGCTGAAAACACTCATTTTGTTAGAAAAACGAAGGATAAAATGAATGTAAACTCAGTTGGGTAATAATTTCGAAAAGTATCTGTCTATCTCCAACTATTTCGTAAAAAATCTTTTAAAATTTCATGGAATTTCTTTTAAAGAGCCGACCGTTTCGACCTGCAGCTGCAGTTATAAAAGTTGATGTTTGAATTTATAAATCACACAATAGATTCATTTGTAGGTGGCGTCACTGCAGTACAGCACAGCTACCATAAGGATAAAGGCCCCTACACATTTGAACGTTTTTCTTATGTTATGTTATGCTATGTTTTTTTGACGTCACTAGCAGACGACTTGGACACACATAAGGCAACATAACAGAATAGAAACAGTTTCTATTCCGACCAATGGGAAGAGAGAGAGGAAAAAAGCAGACGGTCTATTTTTCCGACCAATGGGAAGATGGATGAAATTAATTAAACAGCGTCGTGCAACTTTCATTACTTCTTCTAGGCTTCTAATTTACGCTTGGTACACAAGTAGAAAAAGATAAAATTTTATACAAAATGTACCTCATATAGCAGACGCCGAGCGCAGAATAGCACAGAAAGAGCAAGCGGGCAAGAATGCAGAGAAATATCCTGAAATAGGCGGCGCTGCAAGCTTATGTCAGAAAAAGTCAACATAGAAATGTGTAGGGTGTTGCCGTAACATAGCATAGCAAAGCGAAACATAGGCAACATAACGTAATGAAACGTTCAAATGTGTAGGGGCCTTTACAAGTCTATCAGGCAATAATCACCAATTACTGATTTTCCAGAAAACACGGATGCAATCCAAGTTGATGCCTGACCATATAGACATTGATTTCCGAGAGCTTTCGGAAACTACTTCTTGAAATGAATTAATGGGGGCAGCTAGACATATGTCCACTGCTCGACTCTATGCCATTTACAGTTGCCTTAAGTCATAGTGACAAGACGTAGTTGCTCCATTTTTTTTTTTTTTTTTTTTTTGCGGTTGGACCAACTCCATGGATGTCTAAACAAAATGAATGTTTTGTTTGTTGTTTTCTTGGCAGGACTATGTGTGCGCTACAGGCGTAGTCAGCTTCATTGACGATATTTTCAGTCTCAAAGCATTCCCGTTGGGATGTTAGAAATCTTTTTCTCTTTCGTCAAAGAAAGTATCCGCTGCTGTCTGCAAGATGCATCTTCCTTCTTTTATACTTTTTTTTTTCTTCTTCTTTTCCATTCTTTCAATTCAAAATGTCATAGACTCGTACGAAGATATACGTTATCTGGCTTATTTTCTTTTTAAGCTTATAGTAAAGTTTATTCATGGGTCTTGATTTATGTATGTGGATGTTATAAGAAAATGACACATATTTGCTAACTGCATAAGGGGGATTACAACCCAGGTTACAACCCTATGTATTTCAATGGGTGAAATTTTAAAACACAATCACAGCAAAACAAAAAGAGATTAAATAAAAATAAAAATTGTTTAAAATAGCTTAATAAATCAGCTAATGAAATTGATTGTCGTTTTTCACTTTGAAATGGTAGATTTTTTAAAACTCATAAACAAGTTTGAAAAATTTCCGTTAATTTGCATTCTCATGATGCCACCTGCTGGCAGCGTGGGCAAAACACATTAAGTCATAACATGTTTAAAAAAATTCTAGGACATAGAACGCATTATTTGTATTTACATTAATTGCAATGGGAAAAAATTGATTCGGTTAACGAACTTTTCGGTTTACGAACAGGGTTGAGGAACGGGTTAAGTTCGTAAACCGAGGTTTCACTGTATTAGTAAAATACAATTTTAATACTCGCATACTAAAAGCATGTTATCAAAGTTTTCGTTTGCGTATTTTTATCCAGTTTTAGAAAATTACGAGTTTAGGCTTTTTGTGTGTGGTTTCACAAACCTTAATCCCTCATTTCCAAATAATAGGTACCCTCTAATTGTTAGGCTGAACAACCCAAGGCGTCTGTAATGCTCTAGGAATGCAAATAACATTCCATCCATACTAAGGCTGTCAGCCATCGACAATAGTACTTATTGTTTTGTAATGTATATGTATAATTTATGTGTATGCGGAATGTTGCTATGAAATATTAGATGAATGGGCGTTTTAAGGGACTACATTATTATTGTTATTATTATAATTATTTTAAATGATTTCCTGCAAGTACACACCCATTTGTTGAGTGCATTCAGCATAGCAACTAAATATACTGGCTATATTAAAAACTACATTACACGCGAGTGAGTAAATAAATTTTAAAAGTTGAGGTCATTGCCAACCAGTTTACAGATTATGACAAATTATCTGATGGATGGTGTTAATTGTATTTTATCTAAGTGGCATGGACATGTCACTTTGTAAAGTGTTATCAGGTGTGTCATTTTCAAAAATTACTAACACGATTGAGATTTCGTGTAAAAGTCAAAATGATCCTCAAATGCATGCACGATCCCACCTGTTATTTGCTACTTAGATAATGGACAAGTCGTGCAGTTCATATTTCTGGAAATGGACAAAGAGTTCACGAAATTCATGTGAACTGATTTCTAGAACTGCAGATGGTACTGGTTACTGGTTTCCCACGCTATACTATGTTATGGAATAATAATACAAGTAATGCCTTCAGGTGCACTTGGTGCAAGCAAGTATAATGCAGTATGTGGAAATTATTGAATTATTTCGATTTATCCATGACTGGATAGCAGCTATTTATTTGAAGACAAAACTGCACGATTGGTGTTTGCCTCAGGGTGTGCAATATACTACTTGCAAGTCGGACCAGACATAAGACAAACACCACAAACCCTATGACAGGGATTACCAATTACTGTCTTTGTGTCAATATTTGTCACCGGAAAAGAGCAAGAAATGCTGCTAACAATGATGTAATGTCAGGCCGAAATGGTTAGTACTGCGATGTCAACCTTAATCCATCTGTCTTCGAGCCCTACTCGACATCAAGCTTTTAGATGCTAACAACAACTTAAAATAAATCCATATCATAAATCGACATGCAACCCCCTAAGGATGCAGGGAGTTTATTATTATGACCGGTAATCCCTTCCAAATCAACGGCAACATTTAATCGCTAATAGGATTAAGCACTTCTATTTTAAACTTTTAAACAAACATTGATATTCTGGTGCTAATTAATAAACTTTACAAGTGCTAAATCAAAAGATTTTGGAAGTATGTTTTTTTCCTGTTATTACTTATGGAAGTCTCATGCATGTTTGGATCATTATTTCGAGTTATTTGCAAGAATTAACATTCCCGTGGCGGTGAATGTACCTAGATAGTGGTATTTTCGCAATGGGAGCGCCATAACTTGTCCATAGGTGGCCATCTTGCAAACCATTCAAAATGGCGGCTTTTGAAATATCGATATGCAAGTAGCACGTATCATTTTAATTATTTTCGACGTTTTGAAGCTAATTAAACAACTACTGAGTCATTAAAATTAGAACCCGATAAAAAAATCACAACTTCGTGAAAAATGCTTCGATTTAAATGAAATTTGGCACTTAAATAAAACAATAGAGAACTTGTTAAAAAAATAAAAAAATCCGAGAAAAAGTTTTTGGTCAAAAGTTCATTCATTTAATATTTTTCACCGAACTTAACTCCGGATTCAACAAATTTAATTCCAGTTCGACTGAGTTCAGAAACACCAACAGACGCCATCACCGATTTGCTAAATGTTGTGCATTTGCGAAGGAGTCTTTCAGCAACAACATCTCTCTTAGTATATGTTCCTTTTTTTTACATTCACAAATTTGAATCTTTATTAATTAAAGTAGAACACTGCAAAATTTCATTTAAATCAAAACATTTTTCACGAAGTTGTGATTTTTTTTATTGGGTTCTACATTTTTATGACTCAGTTTAGTTCCATTTGTGCAAATACACAGATTCATGTAAACTACAAACTTTCTACACGATACCATCTCATTTTTTGTTTGTTAGACAATGTTCTGTTAGCATTGACATTTGTGACTACAGATAGGAAACCTGATATAATTTATCTGTCATGATATTAGTAGCTTTTGAATAAATCTTTCGTAAATTTAGATTTCTCCTAAATAAATAATGAGTTGAGAGTAATCGAATAGGGAACCAGCTTATGTCTCCAAATACATAGTTGTTAATGTATTTTTTTGCGTGCAATTAGCAGATTATATCATTGTCGACATCAATTCGATTATCTGTTTACATTCTTGTAAAGTCACTTAAGTGTTTTATTGAAAAGTGTACGGAGGAAATTCGACGTGACTTTTTAAGGTAAAAATTTAATGATGTTTATACGTGTACACCTTTGGGCATGCATCAATAGAGGCTAATTGCATCGTACTTTATATACGTAACCCATTTTTTACCAATTCTTGATAAATTGAAATGTTTCTCTCAGACGACATTAGTAATAATGCTTTCTTGTTCTAAGGGCTGTTTGTGAGACTGTTTTTTTTCTTCTCTTGTTCAAGTAGGAAAGAGATTTTGTTTAATTATTCATTTACTCTTAATGCACGTACTTCCGACTGAGCTTTTACTTATAGCTAATATTTAGTTGGATGGCAGACGTTGTTTGCTACCGGATTAAATCTCTACAAGCTTGAATCATTTCGATAATTAAAGATGGATCTTGTGTTCAAGAAGCTTTTTTGCAGAAGTTAAGAAGAGCATAAATTAACGATTAAGTATTTCTTTATTGCATCTCGTAACGAGACTAAAGTTATCAGGTATTACATAAGAATATAATTAGGACTTAATATAATATAATTCTGCAAGTCGTTATTTCATCCAATTTCATGGAATTTGGCTGCAAATGAATTTCTGTTGCAAACTTAGTGCAATGAAAACCAATATATAAAAGCTAATTCAAATGCATACAAAAGTTTCAAAGATTGTTTTGTTTTAAAGGTGGGTATGCACCAAAGGAAACAAGGAAATACGAAACACAAATTTAATACATGTTTGTCGCAAAGTGTTTTTAACCAAAAATTTCCGACAAACAGGCTGTCAAAAACACAAGTGTAAGCACCAAAATTCCATTCTGTGAAACAAGGCGGAGCTTGATATTGGCTGGTCATAGCGCTCCTACCAAAGACTATACAACATTTTAAGAAAACATTTGTTAAAAACATGGTTTTAAATGCGTGATTTTGTTTCGTGTTCCCTAATGTTTCCTCTGTGCATACCGGCCTTTGGAAAACATGTATATTTAAATGTTTTACGATGTTTTTAAAGAAACAAAGTGGTTCATTTATATGTAAAATATGTTTTGATACATCTAGTGGACAACACTGTTTAAAGAGTATAGAAATGCAACATTTTATATCTCAAGGATATTGTCTTAAGAAACGTGCAACTCCCTATGCTGGTTCACACGTGATCATTGATGATCAATCAATATATTGATTGAGATTTCATTCAATGATGTGTACATGATAACTTATGGTGATGAGAAATTTTTGATCACCATTTAGATATTTGCAATTATAAATTGTTTAATGTCATTACAATAACTTTGACAAATAAGGCATTTGTGTCCTAAAAAGGTACTTTCAATAATTGGTTAATAGTTTGAAAATTCTAAGCCAAATAAAATTGTGAAAGTTTGTGTAGGTTTTAGGCAATTTCTTGTCTCTCCTTAATTCTTGACATTGATCTTGACTTCCCTTTTTTTGATACAAATTAATACCAAAAGTCAGTACAGAAGTGCGCAACTTCTGACATGTTTTGATAGCGGCAATATGACCACTATTGCATCTTTGGCTTTGTAGCTGCCAGCATTGATCCTTCATAGGGAGTGCCACTCCCCCATACTTCATATATAGAATCCCTGTGCGCTGGTCGAATATCTGAAATTCTTCGGAGCAGGGCCTATATTACACACGAGTGCCTTGTCAATAGAGCCCATTAAAATGATAGCAATTGGAGAAGCAAAAGCTAAAAGTATAGGAAAACGTTGAGAGCTTCCTAATCGATCAACCCTGACAGCCATTCCCTAATGGATTGATACGACGTTGTTTGCGCTTCACTTAGCCACCGAAATCTTCTTGCAGGCAAAAATCTCTTCAGAACGTCGTGGACAAATGGGGGAAAATATGTTACAACTGCAGGCTATATAACGTTTATTAATATTACAATTCCGTCGTCCAAAACTCTGATTCTTCGCAGGTAAACAAGAGTCTCCCAAGGAAATTGAAAAACCCAAGACTGTAAAAGTATTTGTATGCCGTATCATGAACAGTGGACTGGTCAGTTCTCCAGCCGTAGGATACATTTTTCAATAAACACCAGATCAATAAGCAAGATCAAGAAAGTAAGAAGTAAAATTGTATTTGTTTACGAAGTTATCAAAGGTAATTCAGATTAATGGACATTGTTTGTCACATATGCTCATTGAGTGTCCTCAGAGCTTTGACTTTTGTTAAAACTTTGATTTTTGAAATTCTATCATTATGATGACAACGTGATAACCATAATTCATAACTTTTTCTATTAGACAACAAACATTGTTTGTTCATTGGACAGATTGCGAATAAAAGTAGGAAAGTGAGCAATGGCACTAGATTTTGTGTTTCTGCTTCAGTAATCCTCCATTTTTCTAACCTAACTAAATTATAGTCAAAA